>PVJA010023495.1:0-32955 GCA_004027025.1 Myocastor coypus | reverse complement strand
TCATTAGCGGCAACCATTAGATAAGAAAGAGAAATAAAAAGAACAAGAATAAGTAAAGAAGAAGTAATACTATCACTATTTTCAGATGACATGATAATCTACTTGAAATACCCAAAGAACTCCACTAAGAAGCTACTAGAATTAATACACAAATTCAGTAGCATAGCAGGTTACAAAGTCAACACACAAAAGTCAGTGGCATTCCTCTACACAGATAACAAAGACACTGAGAGAGAAATTAGAGAAGCAGTACCTTTTATGATAGCAACAAAATTGAAATACTTAGGGATTAACCTAACTAAAGAAATGAAAGACCTTTTCAGTGAAAACTGCATTATTTTGAAAAAAGAGATCCTACAAGATTTCAGAAAATGGAAAGATATTCCCTGCTCCTGGATAGGAAGAACCAATATTGTTAAAATGGCCATACTTCCTAAATTGTTGCACAGATTTAATGCAATCCCTATCCAAATAACATCAACATACCTCAAAGACCTGGAGAAATCATTCCTAATATTTATTTGGAACAAAAAAAGGCCCAGAATTGCAAACACAATAATGGGCAACAAAGGTATGGCAGGAAGCATTACAATTCCTGACCTAGTTATACTACAAAGCTACAGTAATAAAATCAGCATGGCATTGCCAAAAGAATAGACCTGAGGATCAGTGGAATAGATTAGAAGATGCATAAGCAAATACAAAAGCACCAAGACATGTCATGTTTGAAAAAGGGACCAAATACATTTACTGAAAGAAAGATAGTCTCTTTAAGAAATGGTGCTGAAAAAACTGGCTCTCTACATGCCAAAAACTAAAACTTAACCCTAGTCTATCACCATGAACTAAACTAAAGTTGAAATGGATTAAGGATCTAAATATTAAAAGAGAAACATTAAATCTCCAGAACAGAAAGTGGGAGGAAGGGGGGCCAGGGAGATAGTTCTGTGGCACAAGTGCCTGCCTGGCAAGTACAGGGTTGTGAACTCGAACCCTGGCCCTGCCAAAAGAAAAAAACAAAAAAAAGAAAGAAAGTGGGAGGAAATCTTGAAGATATCGGAGTAAGCAAAAAGTTCACAGATAGAAATCAAATTGCACGTTTAACACTTGAAAGCATCAACAAATGGGACCTCCTCTGGCTAAGAAGTTTCTGCATGTCAAAGGAAATTACCAACTGAGTGAAAAGACAACCCACAAATTTCAAAAAATTTAACTAATAAGTATTCAGACAAAGATACTCTATCTAGAATCTACAAACAACTACAAACCATTAGGGTTCCAAAATTCAAAATCCCAATACACAAATGGGCATCTGAGATGAACACAAATTTCTCAGAGAAAGAAATGCTGCAAGCCTATAAATACATGAAGAAATGCTCCACATCACTAGCCATTCATGAAATGCAAATGAAAACAACACTTAGATACCATCTCACCCCAGAAAGAATGGCTATCATAAAGAAAGTAGGGAAAGAGGAACCCTTCTCCACTCCTGGTGGGAATGCAGATGTGTGCAACCATTATGGAAAGCAGTGTGGAGGATCCTTACAAAACTAGAATTGGAAGTCCCATTCAATCCAGCTATCCCCCTACTACTGGGAACTTTTTCAGAAGAACTGAGAACATCATACCATAGTGATATCTGTGTACCTATGTTTATAGCAGCCGAATTTATAACAGCCAAATCTTGGAAACAACCAAAATGCCCATCATTTGAAGAATGGTTGAAAAAAATGTGAGCTTTTTATATTACTCAGCTATAAAGAATGATAAGTTTAAAGACTTCATATATAAATGGATGTACATTGAACATATACTCTTTAGTGAAATAAACCAGAACTACATTTGTAAATATTGGATAGTCTCTCTAGTACAAGAACTTTAAAGCCAGGCATGGTGGTGCACGCCTGTAATCCCAGCACTCGGAATGCTGAGGCAGGATGATCAGTGAGAGTTCGAGACCAGCCTGGGCTACAAAAGTGAGCTCAAGGCCAGCCTCAACTGTACAGCGAGACCCTGTCTCAAAAAAGACAAAAAAAAAAAAACTTTAAAGAATTAAATAATAACTTTAAGGCATAACATAGCTTAATGTGTTACGGATTAAACAACAAAATGACTCGGAGCAGATAAAAGAGGAAACATATCAGGAGCAAAAATATGCACTTATGTACACAGGATGAATAAGATATTGGTCCTCAGAACCTTCAAAACCTTCATCACACTGATCATAGCACCATATAACACTAAAAGTATGCTTGGAATGCATGTCACTCTCGTGTTTTTGATGTTTACTGCTCCCAATGTAAACTCAGTTACTGTTGTACTCTCTCTCATGAGTATTAGTTGAAATTAATAGACTGGGCCAAATACCATAGGCTTGACAGGCTACATTTTGCTTGAATGTTTGCGTGAATTTCCAAATATCTGTGTAAAAATTGTGTAACTGCTTATATCACATTCTATGGAGAGTTGTTAGAATATCAATGATTGTCAGAAAATATGAATTCCATGCTAAGTCAAAGATGTTTGATATTCAGAAATCCAGTGGTGATAAGCTCAAGTACCTATGTTATAGAGTAATAGTACCACGAAGCTTTTTCTGCTGGATGGTTGAGAATGTAAGTTAACAGACCAAAAATTGGAGAAAAATAAAGGGTATGAGGATAGCCAATATTTTGGCTCTAGCCCTTCAAGGACATAAGAGAACCTGTGCTGTAATATCTTATAACTCAGAGGTGTCTTAAATTTTCTCATCAAGGAGATTATGGGACCTCAGAGGAAAGGCATAAATGAACTATACTGTGTATAAGGAGAGTCACCCAGAATAAAACATTCTCTCAGGCTTTAACAGAAAGCAAACTGTCCAAGCAATGGCTGTGATTCGTCCCGAAGGCTGACACTGACAACAGTTCTACAAAGCACTGTATATGGTTCCAAAGTTAATCTTGAGGGGATTTTACCTTCGAAGATATAAAAGATGAATATTTCATTGTACAGATCTTGCTTTGACTTGCCCTTGATCACTCAGCAAAAAAAAGCTTAATTACAAGGCATGAAATGCAGACCTAGATTGGTGAGATGAGCTGTAGGAGGCCTGGATCAACAGCCTCCAGCATCGCAGGTTTAACTCATGGCCCACTGCAATTGTGGAATATTGGACTGTGTATGCATCTGCTTCCTCTTAATTCAAAGAGAAGAATTTTTTTTTTTTATCTTTGCTTAGCAACATCACTAGGAAGGTGGATCATGCCCACACACTGTGCTCTGTATATATTGTGAGGTCAATACACAATGTGTCAACTGTTAAAAAAATGAAAGAGAAAAAAAATTTAAAAATTAAACTTGTCGAGTAGTTTCTAACAAAACAAATAAAAAGATTTTTGATATATATATATATATACATATATATGTATGTATATATATGATAAAATATTTAGAGATTGAAATATTTTTTCAAAAATCTTTTTTATATATTTGGTGTTGGATCTATAGTTCCTCACTACACAGATCAGACTTATACTGATCCGTCTTTTTCAGCCTCCCAAAGGCTAGGATTATAGATGTGCATCATCATGCTCAGTATCAATCACTGTTTCAACATGACCCAGTTGCAGGGCTGGCACTGCACATCTGGTGGCCAGCCTTTTTTCAAAAACCTTATTTTTTCATTTATATCAAAGTAAACTCATAGACTCTCTTTTATGAAGTGGATTAAAATTCACTTCTGGGGCCCAGCAGGATGGCTCAGTGGTCTAAAGCGCCTGCTTGGGGAAGCTTGGGTGGCTTCAGGGACTGCGGTTCGATCCCCGGCACCACATGCTGTGCCAGCCCTGCCTTCAGCGTGGGCTGAGCCGGCCATAAAAATGAGTGAATAAACAAACAAAAGTTCTGAAACAAGAATAAAAATAAAAATAAAATAAAATTCACTTCTATCAGATTTGTAGGTGTAGTTCAGTGATAGAGCACTCACCTCAAATATCTAAAGCTTTAAATTCAATCCTTAGTACCAAGAAAAAAAAAATGACAGAACTAAATTATCTCAGAAAACCAAAGAACAGGGTTAGCCAAATAGCTTCGTGTATTAAAGCACCTACAATCAGGTGTAGGGGCTTGGGGTTCAATCTCTGGGCCTGCCATCCTGGTCTCACCCCCAGGGAACAATGAGATGGCAATTTAGATAGTATGAGGAGGTGCATACCTATAATATCAGCTCTTGAGAGGCTGTAAACAGGTGGATCACTATGAGTCTGATCTAGTAGTGAGACCCTGAATACCCTTTAGACACTTCCCTAAAGTAAATAATAATAATAATAATAATAATAATAATAATAATAATAGTAATAATAATAATAATAGAATAAGCAATTCAAGAAAGCCCATATTTATCTTGAGAGAAATTGGCTAGGGACCATATATAGTGGCCAATGCTGGATATCCAAGGCCTACCCAAACACAGAACAGGAGAGAGCTTTGCTAATTTAGGTGTACTTCTTAATCCAATGCAGCTAACAAATCAGGATTAAAGAACATAACTTGAAAGATGATTTTGTGTCAGCAAACAATGAGACCAAATGTTTCCTAATTGTAATCTCTGTACAAAACAGAATATTCAGAGTAGTTGAAAGGAATTCAGAAGTGGGACTAATTACAGAGTTGGGGGGACAATGAAGGAACCCATGAGAAATGGTAATGCACACAGGGATAGCAATATTAGGAGACTATTATAATTTCTAAAAAAAAAAAAAGTTGGTATGGGATAGAGCAGTGTCCCTGAAATTAGGAAATCTTCTATATATTTGGAAAAATGCAAATCTAACAAGATCTGTGGTCGTGGAAGGTGGAGCATGCCACCATCCAACTAAAGTCTGGCAAGAAAGTACCATCAGAGATAAGCATGGTATCTATCCTCTCTCTGCTCCGACACTTTGATTTTCTGTCAACATCCATCATCAGTCACATGTAACTGTAAACCAAATTGGAAGAGTTCCTTGATAATCCACCACATAAAAGCTGTCTACAATGGGCATTGAACAGAGCAGAGAGAAACAAACACATGATATATAGAGGCCAATAAACCAGCACACCAACTTTTGAATTGAAACCCATAGAAACTCATAAATTAAGAAATAGTTGTACAAGAGAATCACTGAGTCCAAACTGCATAATGAGGCCCTTTAACAACAAAATACATTAAAAGAAATAGGTGTAAAACTATGTTCATATAAGAATAATGATGCTAAAAATAATTGTCAAAGAAAATAATGAAGGTTCTAGTTTATTTTTTTTTATTTTTATTTATTTATTTATTTTTTGTCTTTTTGAGACAGGGTCTCGCTATGCAGTTGAGGCTGGTCCTGAGCTCACTTTTGTAGCCCAGGCTGGTCTCGAACTCGCACCAGTCCTCCTGCCTCAGCCTCCTGAGTGCTGGGATTACAGGCGTGCGCCACCATGCCCGGCTATGAAGGTTCTAGTTTAAATACATTTCAAATCTAAGTTTCTGTAACCAAGTAACTAAACCTTCAGTTATCTTGATTTCTTAGAAATGCTATTTCTAAACATAAAGGAAACAGAAAATTTAAACTTTATAGCCATGCTAGTATAAGTGAGTGACAAACCATTCCCCTATAGAAAAGTCAGTATAAATAGCTGTTTGGTCTAAAAAGAAAATTAATATATGACAGCTAATCACAAAAAGTCACAAAATGCACTTCTTTTCTATGCTTTATTCACAATGCTACAATTGCTGTTAGGTAGGCCTACCACTCTTATTTTCAAGCCTCTAAATTTGCAAACTGACTTTTGGCATACAAAAATTCTTACAGATTTTTCACTTTATCTGATTGCATTGCTTACTGAGTTGCAAATAACTCCTAAAGAGTGAATGTAGGAGAGAAGTGATTTTGATTTAACCAGAAAAACAACAGATGATAGATACATAGATAGATAGATACATAGATAGATAGATACATAGATAGATAGATAGATAGATGTAACATAATGTAAAAAGAATCTGAGAATGAAAATGCTTATTTTAATATATTTGTGTGAGTGTATATTTGCATCTGTTCAGAGACTTTAAAATAAACAAAACTATGGAGTTATTGGAAGACATTTCACAACATGTAAGGTAATCAAAATTTTAGGAATATATAAGAGGAAATACATCAAGAGGATAAGTATTGAGGTACTCCTCAAAGAGTATGAAAAAAAAGTTAAGGATTAATATTAATTAATATCCTGTAACTGTTGTCCTAAAGTTGTGAAGTTTCTTATCTTATCAAGGCCACGTATTTATAAAACTGACAATACATTAATCAGCTGAGAACCTTAAGGACAATAAAGAAAGTTTATCTTAGCTTAGATCAACAAGAAATACTATGTTGCAATAATACAACTATTCCAAGTGCTATTCCTGCATAACTGAATATGAACTTCTCTTATCCATAACAATGTTCCTCTTTTCTTCTAATGGTTTAGTAGATTTCATTTAAAAGAGATAACAAATGCATATTAAATAGTTTAGAATTTTGATGGTTTTTTCAGTTGGTTGTAGTAAAACATAAGAGCTTAAAGTTGAAAAAATTTCTTTAGACATATCACAGATAATCAACAGAACTTGAGAAAGTAGATGAATGGATTATTGGCATGAGACATTGTTTAGTGTCAGAGATTTCTATGCGATAAAAAATAATTGCAGTAGTCTAAGTATGTAACCAGTATAATTTTGCATTGAAATGATAAAGAACTTGAGTTTAAGAAGCAAAGTAACCATTCTTATTCACAAACCTTGGAGGAAATATTAATATGAATAGTCAAAAAGTCAATATATAAAGAAGATGGGAAAGTGTGAAAGCAGTGTATCTGATTTGCCACACTATGGTGTACAGTAGGTGACTGGAAATACCAGAAAATGTGCTAGAACAACTGTAAGCTTGGCCTGTTATTATGGGAGATTTTTAAGAGTTAGTCCATGATACTCAAGTAGACTTTTATAACTTGAGAATGGTATGTGGCATTGTTTACAGCTAAACTAACATATTTCCCCTCCAAAATGGAAAACATCAGGTCCAGCCAGATAGCTCAGCAGATTAAATCACCTAATTAGGCAGAGCACAGCAGCAAGGGTCTGAGCACTGTTCCACCATGATGCCCCTCCCCCTGAGCGCTCTGAGATGGCAGTTGAGACTGGGCATAGTGCTGCACACCTGTAATCTTAGCGCTTGGCTTAGGAGGCTGAAAACAGGAGAATCACTGAGTTCAACCTGAGTAGTGAAATGCTGTAGATTCTATACTAAACACAGAAAAAAAGGAACAAATCTCACAATGTATAATTCCTGTGTGTCAGTTATAACAAAGTAAAAGAAGTTTGGTTTGCTTCAGAAGGCAAAAAACAGAAATGACGGCATGCACACACCTGTAAACCCAACCTTATAGCTGGGGGCTCTTCCTCCCAGCACTTTAGCTGATCATGAAGGTAAGAATTCAGCATAAGCAATAGTCTCTTCCTGGTAACAAACACAGAAAGCTAACTTCAGTCTTCTATCACCTAAGTCTAAATCCACTAGATAACTTCAAATACTTTTTTGCAACGTTAGAAAATGTAAGTAGATCCTCTCTGGAGCACACATGTAGGTAAGGATCTCTCCATCTGCCCCCACCAACTGGAGACCCCGCATGCCTGGAACCCAGCCTCCCAGGTGTACATGTGTAGGTAGGAACCCATACCCCTGCATGCACAGAAGTATGCTTTACTCAGACCCCAGTCAAAGGTGATTGTAGGTACTTTTGTAGACCCCAGACCAGAAATCTCCTGTGGGACACTGCAGCAAAATTCCCTGCAGAGAGACTGGGTTCAGAAGCTCACAGCTAATCCAGGAGCTGAACATCTTGCTAGAGGACCACAGCAGGTTCACTTCCATGAGCATCAGCAGGAACAAGTGGAGCACAGCAGCTACATCCAGACAGCACATCTGAACAAGTTCCAACTTGGTGGATATGGACCTGAATTTCAGTAAGTGCTAATCACATAACTACATGAAAGAGAAGAGGACAGTACTATACAAAAGAACAAAGAGAAGGAAAAAGATGCAATCTTAGACCCCAAGGCCACCCAGAATAAATGCAGGAGACACTAACATAGAAGAAACTGGGAATCATATAGTTAAAAACTCTGAATTAATAGCATTTGAAATAAAGAAACAAATGCAGACACGTGTAGAGGAACTCAGATAAGAAATAACCTCTGAAGGAAAAAAAAAAGTAACCTCTGAATTAATAGTATCTGAAGTACAAAGAACAACTGTAGAAAAGCATATAGTGAATCAGATCAGAAATAACTTCTGAAGTAAAAAAAAAAGATATGCATGAATTCGTAGTGTCTGAAAAAAAAAAAACTTCAGACAAGTATAGAGGAAATGAAATTAGAAATAATCTCTGAAGTAAAAAAAAGGAAATCTCTGAATTAACAGCATCTAAAGTAGGAAAACAACTGCAGAAAGGTAGACAAAAATCAAATAAAAATAATCTCTGAATTAAAAAGAGAAAGGATAACTATAATGAAAGAATTAATAAATAGTTCTAAAGAAAACATTGATAAAAAATGAGAGGAGAATAGAAAAATGATGGAATCCTTGAATGAGCAATATAGGAAAGAGAAAGATGGCATGAAGCAGATTCAGAGAGTTATTCAGGACAATAAAATCTCAATCACAAGCTGGCAGCACCATATGATGAAAGTGAAGATAGAGTTTCAGATCTGGATGACACATTTGTAATGAGTAAAAAGGTAAGAGAAGATCTCTTAAAAACAACCAGGATGGGCCAGGTGTGGTGGCACACCCCTATAATCCCAGCAATTGGGAAGTTGAGGCTGGAGGATCAGTGTGAGTTCAAGACCAGCCTGGGTTACAAAAGTGAGCTCAAGACCAGCCTGAACTATATAGTGAGACCCTGTCTCAAAAGACCAAAACAAACAAACAAACAAACAGGATGCAGAAAAAAAACAACTCAACATTGGCAAGACAATGAAAAGATGAACAACATGAAATTAATAGGCATCAGTGCGGGAAATGTATAGCTTTGCAGTTACACATAAAGAAAACCGATCAGGAACAATAAATACTCTAATGCTGCAACTCTATCATCTAGAAAAGGAAGAGCAAACCAAAACCAATGCCCAAAGACAGGAGAAATTGTAAAGATTAGAGCAGAATTTAATTTAATCAAGACAAAGAAAGCAATAAAACAAATTAATGAATCATAAAACTGGTTCTCTGAAAGATTAAGCAAAATTCATAAACTCCTAGATAACCTCATGAAAAAGAGGGAAGAAAAAACTCAAATATAAGCAATAAGGAATGAAAACTATGACATTACCACAGACCCAGTGGAGGTCCAGAACGTGATCAATAGGTACTTTGAAAACCCTTACTCTCACAGAATTGAAGACACAGATGAAATGGACAGATTCCTAGAAAGGTACACTTCACCAAAACTGAATCAAGAAGATATAAGAACACTCAAGAACCCAATAATAGCTAATGAAATACAAAATATAATTTAAAAAAAAACTTACCAACAAAGAAAAGTCCAGATCCTGATGGATTCACAACCAAATTCTATGAGAAATTTACAGAAGCTGTAATCCCAATACTCCTCAAACACTTCAATCAAATTGCAAAGGAAGCAATCATCCCAAAAATCATTCCTGGAAGCAGGTATCTAAGTGATACCAAAACCAGAGAAAGATTTAACTAAAAAAAAAGGGAATTAAAGGACAAACTCTGTCATGAACCTAGATGCAAAAATCCTCAATAAATTCTAGCAATTAGAATACAGCAAATCTTCAATAAGATTATACATCATGATCAGGTTGGATTCATCCCAGGGATGCAAGCAGGGTTCAATATAACTAAATCTATATATGTAATATACTATATCAATAGAGACAAATCCAAAACCACATGATCATCTCAATTGATGCAGAATGGCTTTTGGCAAAACACAACATTCATTCATAATCAAAGCTCCACAGAAATTTGGAATAGGTGACCTGCACATTAATCTGACAAATGCGACCTACGACAAACTGCTAACATAATTCAAAAAGGGGAAAATCTGAAATATTTTACTCTCAGATCTGGTACAAGACTAAGATGTCCTCTATCACAACTCTGATTCGATATAGTTCTTCAATCATTAGCTACAGGCATTAGATAAGAGAGAGAAGTAAAAGGAATAAGAATAAGTAAAGAATTTAAACTATCCTTATTTGCAGATGACATGATAGCTGACTTGGAAGACAAGTAAACTATCAAAACATTCAACTAAGAAGGTACAAAAATTAATACTCAAATTCAGTAGCATAGCATCACACAAAGGCAACACAAGAAAATAAATAGCACTCTTCTATACAGATTGAAAAAAGTACATTGAGAAGAAAATGGGAGTAACATTACCTTTTATAATAGCATCCAAGAAAATGAAAACTTGGGAATTAACCTAACAAAAGAAGCAAAAGCCCTGCTCAGTGAAAACAACAGTATTCTGAAAAAAGAGATCCTAGAGGATTTCTGAAAATTGAAAGGTATTCCCTGCTCCTGGATAAGAAGAACCAATATTGTACAGATGGCCATTATCCCTATGATATAGAAATAATGCAATTATTATCAAAATATCATTAACATACCTCACAAGCCTGGAGAAATCATTCCTAACATTTATTTGGAACAGGAAAAAAACTACAATAGCAAAGAAATTTCTGGGCAACAAAGATAAGGCAGGAGACATTACAATTCTTAACCTAAATTTATACTACGAAGTTACAGTGATAAAATCAGCATGAAATTGCAAAAAATGGACCAGAAGATCAGTGGAACAGATTAGAAGATTCAGAAGCAAATATAAACACACTCAGCCACCTCATCTTTGACAAAGGGACCAAACATGTTTACTGGAAGAAAAAGAACCTCTAACAAATGGTGCTGGAAAAAGTGGCTCTCTACAAGCTGAAAACTAAAACTTCACCCAGGTCTTTCACCATGCACTAAGCTAAAGTCAGAATGAATCAAAGATCTAAATATTAAAAAAGAAACACTAAGTCACTTGGAAGAGAAGTTGAGAGGATATCTTGAAGATATCAGCATAGGCAGACACTTCGTGGGCAAAAACCACACTGTACATGTAACTCTTGAAAGAATCAACAACTGGCAAATCCTCTGGCTAAGAAGTTTTTGCATGTCAAAAAATATTACCAACAAAGACAATCAACAAATATCAAAAAAAAATCTTAGCTAATAAGTACTCAGACAAAGGTTTTTTATCTAGAATTTATAAAGAACTAAAAAATATAAGGGTCCCAAAATTCAAAGACCCAATCTAGAAATGGGCATCTGAGATGAACCCACACTTCTCAGAGAAAGAAATTCAACAAGCCTATAACTAAATGAATAAATGCTCCACATCTCTAGTCATTCATGACATGCAAACTAAAACAACACTTAGATATCATCTCACCGAAGAAAGAATGGCTTTCATAAAGAAATCAACCAACAACAAATTTTGGAGGGGTTGTGTGGAAAAATGAACACTTCTCCACCTCTGGTAGGAGTGCAGACTGGTGCAACCATTATGGGAAGCAGTGTGGAGACTGCTTAAAAAGTTTGAATTGGAAATCCTATTCAATCCAGCTGTCCCCCTACTGGGAATTTTCCCAGAAAAAATGAAAACATCATGCCAGAGGGATACCTGTGGAGGTATTTATCGCAGCACAATTTGTGATAGTCACATTGTGGAAACAAAAATATGCACATTATCTGATGAATGGTTGAAAAAGATGTGGTATTTCTTCTATACAATAGAACATTACTCAGCTATAAAGAATGAGAAACTAGAAGACTTCATATATAAGTGGATGTACTTTGAAGATATACTCATGAATGAAATAAACCTAACCTACATGTGTAAGTATCATATAGTCTCCCTAGTTTAAGAATTCAAATGAAGAAATAAAAATGGAAAGCCATAGCCCAGCTAAATGTAAATCAAGAAATTAAGGGTTAAAGAATGAAGAGACTGCAAGCAGAAAAGACAGGAAGCCTGGCAGGAGCAAAATAATAGATTAAATCTTAGATCAATTAGACAATGGTCCTAAGAACCTCCAA
The DNA here is from genome assembly GCA_004027025.1 of Myocastor coypus. Taxonomy (NCBI): domain Eukaryota; kingdom Metazoa; phylum Chordata; class Mammalia; order Rodentia; family Myocastoridae; genus Myocastor; species Myocastor coypus. The sequence continues at coordinate 20,794 of PVJA010023495.1, read as the reverse complement.
CAAGTTTTCACACTGGGAATGGCATTGTGTAACACTAAAACTATGCTTGGAATGTCTGTCATTCTGGTCTTTTAGATGCGTGCTGCTTCTAATATAATTTCAGTTATTGCTATGCTTTCTCTCATATAAATGGTTGTTTTACAAGAAAACAAAAAAGTGTATTAAAAGAGTGTAAGTGAGGAGGACAATGCCATAGGATTGACTGGATACAATTTTATACATCCTTATATTTCTAAATTTTTGTGTAAAAATGTGTAACTGCTTTTGTCACATTCTATATGAATTTATTAGGATAGCAATGACTGATGGAAAATATCAATTCCTAGTTAAGTCTAAGACATGTGATGTTGAGAAAGATAGTGATGTTAAGCTCAAGTACCTATGGAGTAATAACATTGGTAAGCTTCTTTTCTGGAGGGTTAAGAAAGTAAGTTTACAAAGCAAAAACTGGCAAAAAAGAAGGGCTACAAAGACAGCCAATATTTTGTCCCTAGCCCTTCAAGTTGAGTGAGAACTCAGGACATAAGGGAACCTGTGTTGTAACAACCTATAACTTAGTGGTGTCCCAAATTTTCTGTTCAAGTGTATTTGGGAGGGTGTCACGGAGGAAAGAGACTGACGTTGTATAGTGTTCCTAAGGGCAGTCACCTAGAGAGAAAACATTCTCTCAGACTTTCACAGAGAGTAAACTGGACAAGCAATGGCCATGACTCATTTAAACAGCTGACAGTGACAACAATTCTACAAAGCACTGGACATGCTTTCCTGGTTAATCCCGAATGGATTTGACTGACACTGGGAGATACAAAAGTTACAGGCCTTGTTTCAACTTGCCCTTTACCACCCAGTAGAAAAGTTTAATCACAAGGCATAAAAAGCAAATTTATATTAGTATGCTGGCCTGTAAAAGGTTTAAATCAACAGCTTCCAACATTGCCAGTTTTGCCAATAACCAACTGTGATTATGGAACATTTGATTATGTATACAACTACTTTCTCTTAGTTCAATGAGAAGAAATATTTTGTGCCAATAATGATTAGAAAAATTATCATGTCTACACTCTGTGCTCTGTATAACACTAGAAAGAACAATATGCATTGTATCAAATATTGTGGATGTACTACTGATGTGTTTTTAAACTGTCACATTGTTATTTCTTATTAAAAGTAATAAGAAACACTTAAAATTGAGTAACAACTAATAGTCTTCTAATCTCATGATATTTAACACACAATGTATGGAATAGAAATTACATTTTAGGTTTGACAGTAAAATAATTGGACAAAAGGGCGCCTTTCATTTGTTCTTCTTTAGCTTGAGGGCGATCTAAATAAACAAGGTGTTTAAAAAAAGATACAGTGAGCCAAACATAAACACAGCTACCTATTTCGAAAGCATTTTACTTTTAAATACATAAGTAATTTATTTAGTATTTTTCTAGCATTTTAAATAATTGTAATATTTGAATATTTACCTTTGTAATAAGTTCTTGACGGTAAGCCCTATCTTGTGCAATTTAGAGAAACCACATCTACTCAAAGATACCTATGCTTATAACTTCAAATTTTCAAAGGTACCAACCCATTATAAGAAATGAAATCCTACTTTTTTTAAATTTATTTATTTATTTATTTATTTATTTATTTATTGCCCATTTGAGACAGGGTCTCACTATGCAGTTCAGGCTGGCCTTGAGCTCACTTTTGTAGCTCAAGCTGTTCTCGAACTCGCACTGATCCTCCTGCCTCAGCCTCCCAAATGCTGGGATTACAGGCATGAGCCACCATGCCCGGCTTGAAATCCTACTTCTATGATAACGGAGTAAGACATTCTTTACTGTTCCTTTTTTAGACATTTTTAAAGCACCATTAAGTGTTCTTATTTGAATTTACTTCATTTCTCTTACGTAGATGTTCATGTTTATATACTGCCTGCTTAGAAAACCTGAAAAGTTTCAACTCTTTGGGATTTTTGATACGTACTTTATGAACTAATATATTCTATAGTGATATCTGTGTATCCATGTTTGCAGAAGCAGAATTAACAAGAGAGAAACAGTAGAAACTCCTGAGATGCACTTAAATGAGAGGATAAAGAAAACATAGGACATAAGAAATGGACTATTTTGCAATAAAAAATAAAATATCTTTTTCAGGAAAATGAGTGGTCTTGAGAAAGTGATATTATGTGAAGTAAGTCAGATATAGCTAAATATTGTATACTTTCTCATATATGTGTAGCATAAAATAATTTAGAGATTTAAATAAATAAGAGATTGTAGAACACAGGAAGACTGTCTATAGAAAGGAAATATAATCAGTGGAAGGCAAAGGATAGAGAAGAATATAAATTGAAAAAAAATTTCAAAATATTACATGTTGTACCAGTTCCCCAAGATGAATGTAATTATTATATATGGCAAACATATGCTAATGAAAATACTATTATCTACATTCTGTATGAAACAGTTGGCTTTTATAAAACAAGCACATGGGATAATTTTTTTTTTTTTTGTCTTTTTGAGACAGGGTCTCACTAAGCAGTTCAGGCTGGCCTTGAACTCAATTTTGTGGCCCAGGCTGGTCTCAAACTCACATTGATTCTTCTGACTCAGCCTTCCAAGTGCTGGGATTACAGGCATACTCCACCACGCCCGACTACACCTGGGATAACTGACACTCTAAAAAAGAAATATAACTAACACAATTTTACTCCACAAATGTATTAATGCACTAAGCACTGGACAGATGATACTTCTGAAAGCTACAAATCTATTTTATTGTACTGCAGAAGAAAAGCAAAGACTTGTGCTCCCCTTTTCATATGACTTTTTCTCTAGTGCTATGTAAATTCAATAGAATAGCTATGGTTGAACTATTATCTGCCTGTAATACAAACTTTGATTTATAAAAACCATGAATTGTGTATTAACTGTATTGCTTACAGTACATGCTTGTGAGTTATTTGAAGCACAACTGTAGGATTACTGTCCAATAGAACCCAGAACCTTTTTAACATTGCATGATAAAACTATGCAAAAGAATGAGGTATAAGGATCTGACTATTGATTTAATTTCAGAACATTTGCACGATGTTATTTTGCATGTGCACAGATATTATAAAATCCTTTATCTTCATTATTGTATTAAGAAACTGTCATGGTTTACGACTAGATAACCCCCAAAGTTTCATGCGCTTTTACATGGGGTCTTTTTGGAGATAGCTTAATCTAGAGATAGTGGTTGAGTCATCGTTCAATGCTAGCATTAAGAGTTCCACGAATAAGGTGAATGAGTGCTGCATCAGTCCACTGGTTTCACTGACACAGATCTGATTTCAGCAGTCTAGATAACATAAAATAGGAAGAGCTCTATTTGACCTTTTTTTTTTTTTTTACTGTGATTGTTTTGGCATCTTCATTCTCCATCAACAGTTTCTCTTCTGCCTTTCCACTCAGCTTGAAGTTAATCAATTATGGAACGAAACCTCTACAACGTGTGAGCTCAATAAAGCTTTTTTTCTTTTAAATTTAGGTGTTGGATATTTTGTCCCAGCAATGAGTGAAGTAAATAAGACAGAAACTAAGGACCAAAGAAATCAAGTCATTTGTCTGAGATTGCACAGTTGGTAAATAGCATACTCTGACTAAAAGCCAATTCTCAGCCAGTTGATCTATTTATATTGCACGATTATTGAAGAAAAACATATGAAATTCAGTTCTGCATAGGTTCCACAGAAGAACTGGAATTTAAGTACATATTGAGAACTAGCTATTCTTAGCGATAATATGGCTTTAGGTAAAGTGGTTGGAAATAGTATTTGTTACACTGAACAAATCCTACAAATTCGTTACTGTAAAGAGTAAAAGTAGATTCAGAGACAGAAGGAATATTTTGCCTGAGTGGGGATTTTGTAACTAATATTTTACACTTCCTAGACCCTTATCATTTTTAGTATTTTAATCTCCCAGTGTTTTGTTTAAACTCATCAAGACCATAAAATCGAGTGGAAATTGAGAAAAAAAGTTTAAGAAATGAAAAATAGGGACAGGGATATAGCTGAGTGACACAGCATCTGATTAGCAAATGCAGTGGTCAGAGTTCAATGCCCAGTACCAAAAAATAAAAAGGACAGCAACAAAAACTAAAAGGTAGACAAGAAAAATTCTAGCAGAATAAAACATTTAGGTAGTAATTTATGTTTTTTAAAGTGTTCTGTAATAAGTGGCATTATTGTTCTGTGATAAACTAAAAGGACTTGAATTTATTTGACTAAGTTAGTTGCTCAAGTTCAAACCTAGCCACATTCAGTTCTAACATTAATGTTAAAGCTGCCCTATAGATAACCTTTTTGTTTGCTGTCAATGAAGCTGAGGTACTGGTTGCCTGGACAAAAAAGATAATTTTGCATCTGCAAGTCAAGGTATCTCAAAACTGAGAAAAAAATAATTTAAAATATTTAGCTACAATAATTGGTAAAAAAAGGACCTTTTCACATATTGAAGGTCATCCAGGGAGAAAAGTCAAAGGTATAAGGGCTAGCCTAACAAGGGCAAGGCCCTCAGTTGGAGCCCTGGTACAAAGAAAATCAAGACTTTCACTGATTGACAGCTGTATAAACAAGAGAATTACACAATCTACCAAGAAATTATTTGAAAATTCACTTTGCAAAAATGGAAAAGACAGAAAAAGAAAATTTAGATCAGGGAAATTGGGAGATATATGCCCCTGTCCCAACAGTTTAATGGAATTTTAAATATAAAGGGTACTAGTATTCAAATGTATCCACATGAATTCTAAATATTCATAATTAAAGCACTATTTAGAATAAATTAAAAACAACATGAGTATGTTTCAAGAGATAAAGGACTATAGTAATAATTACCAACTTCCCTACACAGAAATACCACATATACACTCAAGATGGTAGATTACATACATTGACTTGAAGGAACGTTCTTGAGAAACAATCAACCTAAAAAAAATAACATTTTAGTGACTTGAATTTTTAAGTTTTATTTAATTATTATTTTTAATTACAAATTGTTAAGTTATATCTTTATGGATTTGTAGTTGTGGAAATCAACATTAAAATTCTGTATCTGAAGCACTTTGCTCCTAATCTGTAATGCAGTCTAATTTCTCCTGGAAGATCAGTTGCTAATAAGACTCTGAAGCTAAAGCACAGCACAACTTGGAGAGGGGTCACAATTTTATAACTGCAGGATGTGTAAGTTGTTTGCTGTACTGTTTCCCAAGCTGTCCCCAGTACTATCAGCTCAGTTGTCTCCAACACTATCGGCTCAAGTGGAACATGTACTTTCCTTGAACTCTTTCAGTGTTCCTTTTTCATATAATATCTTTTGCTATCTTTTAGTATAGAGCACCATTGTTCTCATTATGTATTTAAGGCAATGTATTCCTTTAATAAACAGTGTTCATCAGTCCTCTCATCCCTCATGATTCTTCTTTCGTTTCATGAGACATGGGTTATACTAGTAGGGGAAGGCCTGATATTGTTTGGAGAAATACGAAGTTGTACAAAATGATGATTCCAAATACTGTATGATAAAAAAACAACCATTTAATATGTCTTTCTTAGTAATTTCTCAATTACCAGAAGCTATACGCTATAAAAGAAATTTATTCTGGTAACAGTTCTGGAGGCGTTGGCATCCTATAAACCCCTGGAAAATTTCCCTTCATTAGATAACCTCATGGCAGATGCCATTAAGATGGTGCATGTACATAACTGAGTAGTATGATAGGGAAATAAGATAGAAGAGACCAGGGTCAAGGCATACTTTTACAAAAAGTTCAAAGAAATGAAATAAGATCCTAAGAAATTTCCTGTCTATTTTTTCTAAGATACTTTCAGCGACCTCATTACTTTTTTTCTGACCATTAACTATCATACAACAAGTTGATTGAAATAAATGTCTAAAACATAAGCATGGGGTATTTCCACAGATAATTAATATGAAAACCAGCAAGCTGAGAGAATATTGCCATCCTAGTTGAGAGTGACACCAATAAATAGGCTTGTAGCATGAATATACTATAAAAAGGGCAAAAGAAACAGACAGTGTGAAATCCAGGCATGTGAGTGGGACCACCCAGGTCCTTTTGATCGTCATTCCAGCCAATGTAGAGGCTAGTCATGTGAGACCACCCAGGGCCTTCCCGATTCTCATGCCAGCCAGTGTCCAGGCCTGGCATGTGAGTGAAACAGTCTATGAGTCCTCTGGGCCCTCATTCCAACTAGCACACAACCTAGGCGTGCATGCGGAACTTCCTGCAATAGATAGGCCCAGTGTGGAACACTATGGCAGAACTCCCTGCAGAGAAGCTAGAGGCAAGACCCACCCAGCTGACCCAGGAGCAGAATATCTTCCAGAGTGACACAGCAGGTTCATTTCTGTGGGCTGAAGCAGGAAGAAGTGGAGCACAGCAATGAGACCAAGGCAAACCAACTTAGTCCAGTTTCAAATTGATAGATCCAGACCTGGTGCTCAGATAATAACAACCAAACCTGTACACTAAGGACAGAGGACAGTGCTATATAAAATGACAAACAGAAGGAGCACAATGCATTCTAAGGCCTTGAGCCCACCCAGAAAAAATGCAGAAGTCAATGACATAGAAGAGACTGAAAATCACACACCTGAAATTTCTGAAATAATAACATCTGAAGAAAGAACTGCAGAAAAGTTTAGAGAAAATCAGATAAGAAATACTGTCTGAAGTAGAAAAAGGAAATGGTAACTATAATGAAAGAAGTACTAAGTGTTTCTAAAGAAGACACTAAAAAATAGAGATGAACACAAAAATGATGGAATCCTTGAATGAGCAATCCAGGAAAAGAATGGAATGCAAGAAGCAGATTCAAAGTGCTATACAAGAAATTAAAACTTTAATCACAAGCTAATAAAGCCATTTCAATGAAAGTGAAGCTAGACTTTCACACATTGAAGATACCATTGCAGCTAGTGAAGAAATAAGAAAAGTCTCTTAAAAACAACTAGGATACAGGAAAAAATAATTCAACACCTGCCAAGATGATGCAAAGATGAACAACATAAGAGTAACAGGCACCAGGGAGAAAGGAGACAACACAAATCATATAAAAAGAATATGGGGAGAAGTAATAGCAGAAAAATTCCCAAATATGGGGAATCAGTCTGACAATCAGCTAACCAAAGCATATAGAACTCCAAATAATATCAACCCAATTAAAGCCACACAGAGACATATAATAGTCAATATCTCAGAAATTCAGTACAGGAACAGTATACTAAAAGCCACTAGAGAAAAGATGCAGATCACATTTAATGGAAAACCCATTGCAACAATTTGTTGTAGATTTCCCTTTACAAACCATCAAATCAAGTAGAGCATGGAGCAAAGTACTTCAAATCTTGCAAGAAAACCAATTACAGCCCAGACTGCTATATCCTATGAAACTGTCAAGTTTTATGGAGAAGTGAAACACTACCACAAAGAAAAACTAAACAAATTCACAATGACAAAGCCAAGCCTACACAGACTACTAGAAGATATTTTAAAGACGGACCAAAGATGACCCAAACTCCACAAATGACAATAAAAAGAATCCACTAAATAGGGCAACCAATTAAACACAGGAGAAAGGTATTCAACAAAAGTCCTCCAATTATTCTTTTTTATACAGCAGCAAAACATTTCCATCAGCATACTCTCCAAATGGACTTCTCCTGTACCCTATGGGTCACGATTCCATCCACGTCTACAGAGTGGATATCAAGAAAATATCAATAGCTCAGTCCTACAAGTGACACCTGGCCACCAGTAAGCATCACAGACACTGTCCATATCCATGACATACTAGATCTTTGTGCAACAGCCTATTTCCAAACTATAAATGCTTGTCATATTGGCCATTAGAGTCCTTGTTATGTTTCATTCTTAGTAACTCTTTACTATCATGAAAACTTTCTCTTTGTTGATATTTTTGTACATATTAACGTAATTAAATACTGTGTGAGTACTCTGAATTAGTCATAGATTCATACATATAATACACTACATTCTGAACTCTTAGTTGCACTCACAACTTAATTTTAATTTTTGAATATTATTTTGAAATATTTAATTTAATTTTAATTAATATCTCATTTTCTGAATATTATTTTTGTTTTAAGATTTATATGGTATTTAGTGTTACAGTCTACTTATAAGACATTGTTTGATATTTTCTCCTAGTATTATAAACTTTAAAAAGTATATTTCCATTTTCTATTGACTTTCTTTTAGTTCTTCCTTGTGTTTTTGTTTCATTTTATTTTGTTGTTTTGTTTTGTTCTTGTTTTTTCTTTTTTTTTAATTTTTATTGCGGGACTGGGGTTTGAACTCCTGACCTTGCACTTGCCAGGCAGGAATTTGTACCACGGAGATATCTCCCCAGGCCTTCTTCCTTGTGTTTAACACACACACACACACACACACACACACACACACACAAACACACACACACACACAAACAGATAGGTAGATATATCTATATCTATCTACATCTATATCTATCTATCTCTAAGTCTATCTCTATATCTATCTATCTATCTATCTGTATCTATCTATATCTATTTATATCCTGATGTAGGATTGATACTGTTTTGTGGAAATCTTCAATGCCCTTTTAAACGGGTTCATCCAATATAATTATATGTTACATACTCCTGCATAACTACCATTTTGAGAGCCATTAATTCTTTATTCAGCACCATACAGCAACTACCCTTGCCTTCTGCATTATGATTTTTGTTATTTTCTGTATGCTACTTCTGGACATATTAGACTATTTTGAGTTTTTATAACTGGAAAATATTTTATATTTAGTTTTCAAAAGTATGTTTACAAAGTATAAAATACAATAAAGATGGATCTTTTATTTCGGTCCTTTAAAAAAATAAGTCTAGTTTCTTATCCACTTGCTCTTTTTCTTTTCTAATAAGACGTTATTTAAATTTTTTTCTTCCATAGCTAATATTTTTTTTCTGTTTATATGCTTGAATGATTTTTTTCCTTTATATTTAGTTTTGAACAATTTCATTTTGTGTATCTTGGTATGATTTTATTCCCATTTCATATACAAATGGTTCATTTTCCTTGGAAATGTGCAATAATTTTAACGAAATTCAGAAATTTTAAATCTTTAAATATTTATTACCAAGACCTGACCCGCAATCCTGAAACTCCAGCCCGGACTTGACCTGCAATCCCTGAAGTCCCGCACCATCCAGACTGGCAGTGCAGTGGCCGGCCCACACTCCAAGCCAGACCCATCCCACGATCCCTGAACTCCAGCCATACCTGACCCACGATCACCAAACTTCAGCCCAGACATGACCCATAAGGCACGAATTCCAGCCCAGATCCCACCTATCATCCTGACTGAGTTGCACAGTGAACTCAGGCTGAGTCCATCACCTGACTCATCATCAACAGCATGAGCTCCGAGTCCACCCACTTTCCTGACCAAGCCTCACGACAGCCAGGTAAGAACTCTGTCATCCTGCCTAACTTGACAACTGCCCAAACTCCAACTAAACCCCACATGGGCTACCACCATCGCGAAACCATGGGGCCATATGGTAGCCAAACACCTGAGCTCCTACTTGCAGCCAGGCATAACTGCATGGGAACAGACTTGGTGGATCCAGACCCAAATTTCCATAGATGCTAACAGTATAAGTTCACCAAAGTGCAGACATCACTGCTATAAAAAATGATAAAGACAAAGAATAAGATCCAATATTACATCCTGAGTAAACCCAAAACAAGGAGACAGTGCCACAAAAGAAAACAGGAATCATGCAGACAAAAGATCTGAATTGTTAGCACCTGAGATAGACAGAAAAGTGCAGAAATGTATAGCGCAACTCAGATGAGAGATAACACGTGAAATAAAAAAAAAAGAAACGCATGAAGTAATAGACTATGAAGTAGAAAAACTGCAGAAATGTATAGAGGAAACCAGAGTAGAAATAATCTCTGAAGTTAAAAAACACATCTACAAATTAATAGCACCTAAAGGAGGAAAACAACTAAAGAAAGGGAGAGAGGAGAACAGAGCAGAAATAATCTCTGAACTAGAGAAAGGATAACTATGATGAGAGACTTCAGCACTACTAAAGCAGACACTGATAAAAAAGTTAGAGCAAAATAGAAAAATGATAGATTCCCTGATGGAGCAATATAGGAAAGAAATTCATTGCATGAAACAGTTTCAAACAAATATAAAAGAAAATTAAATCTCAGTCACAAGCTGGCAAAACTGTATGAACCAAAGTGAAGATAGAGTCTCACATCTCAAACATGCAGTCACAGCTAGTGGAAAGGTAAGAAAGGATCTCTTAAAAACAACTAGGATGCAGGAAAAAAATAATTCAACATCTGCAAGATGATGCAAAAATGAAAGTGAGATTAATGGAATCAACAAGAAAGGAGTCCAAAAATGATATAAAAAGAACATGGGCAGAAGTAATAGCAGAAAATATCCGAAATATGAGAAAACAATTAGACATTCAGGTAACTGAAGCATACAGATCCCCAAATAACATCAACCAAACTAAAAACACACCCAGACATATAATAGTCAAGATCCCAGAAATTCAGCAGAAGAATAATATACTAAAAGCTGCTACAGGAAACAAACAGATCACGTTTAAAGGAAAACCCATCAGAATAACAGCAGATTTCTCTTCACAAATCATGAAGTCAAGAAGAGCATGGAGCACAGTGCTTCAAGTCCTCCAGGAAAACAAATTTCGGCCGAGGCTACTTTACCTGGCAAAACTCTCAAGTATGAGGGAGAAGTCAAACACTTCCATCACAAAGAAGAACTAAAGAATTTCATGACATTAAAGCCAACACTACACAGTATACTAAAAAAAAATATTTTAGAGAGGGATCAAAACGACCTGAACTCAACAAATTAGAACAGAAAGATCCCACCAAATAGGGCAACAAATGAAACACAGGAAGAAAAAAAGGTAAAGAATAGTAAGTAAAAGTCACGTCAATCATAAGTCAATACATTTAAATTATAACCATCAATGGAAATGGACTCAGTTGTTCAATTAAAAGAAATAGACTGGTAGAGTGGACAAGGAAGCAAAATATAACCATATTCTGTGTACAAGGAAGTTTCTTAACTCATAAAGAAACTCACAGGCTAAAAGTTAAAGGATGGAAAATAATACTACATGCTCCAGCAACTCAAAAAAAAAAAAAAAAAAAAAAAAGCAGGGGTAGCAATTCTGTTTGTAGACAGTCTAAACTTCAAACAAAGATTGATAAAGTGAAATAAAGAAAGCCACTACATACTGGTTAGGGGAAAAATTAAGACGAAGAGGTAACACTGATAAATAAATATGTATGCACCCAACACTGGAGCAGCAAGTTATATAAGGCAAACCTTAATGGATATGGAAAATTTAATGTCCAGGAGACCTTAACACCTCCTTTTCCAAAAGAGATGAGTCAAGCAGAAAAATAATTAGCAAAGAAAAAGTAGAACTGAACAAGAACTTGGAACAACTGGAATTAGTGGACATACACAGAGTGTTCCAAACAACTACTTCAGAATACACATTTTTCTCAGCTTCACATGGGACATTTTCTAGTATAGATCACATAGTAGTACATAGGTCATGCTTAAGTATATGCAAGAAAACAGAAATTATCCTATGCATATTATCTGACCACAGTGCAATGAAATTGGAAATAAATGAAAAAAGAAACCACAAGAATTTCAGAAATACACATGGAAGATAAACCACAACCAGTGGATTACAGGTGAAATTAAACAAGAAATTCAAAAATATCTAGAATTTAATGAAAATTCAAACACCACCTACAGGAATTTATGGGATACAATGAAAGTAGATTTTAGAGGGAAATTTATAGCTCTGAACTCACACAGTAAGAAAACAGAACTAAAACAAATAAATACTCTCATGGAGCACCTAAGCTGACTAGAAACAGAAGAGCAAACAAAATCCAAAGCCAAAAGATGTGAAGAAATTATAAAGATTAGAACAGAAATTAATTTAATTGAGACAAAGAGAACAATACAAAGAATTAAGCAATCAAAAAGGTGGTTCAATGAAAGATTACATAAAAATGAAAAACCCCTACCTGAACTCAGCTAAAAGAAGAAAGAAAGCACTCAAATTCACGCAATAAGCAATGAAAAAGGTGAAATTACTATAGACCCAGCAGAGATTCACACAATCATAAATAACTATTTTGAAAACCTTTACTCCCACAGAGTTTAAGACACAGATGAAATAGACAGATTCCTAGAAAAGTACAAATTACCAAAACTGAATCAAGAAGACATAAGTACTGTTAATAACCCAATAAGAACCAATGAAATACGAATTGTAATAAGCCTACCGTCAAAGAAAAATCCGGGACCTCATGGATTCACCACTGAATTAAACAAGGAATTTATAGAAGACTTAATCCCCACACTTATCAAAATCTTCAATGAAATTGGAAAGGAGGCAATCCTTCCCAAATCATTCCTAGAGGTAAGTATTACACTGATACCAAAACCAGAGAGAGATGTAACTAGAAAAGAAAAGTATAGGCCAATTTCTCTCATGAACATAGATGCAAAAATCCTCAATAAAATATTCACCACTAGAATGCAAGAAGTCATAAAGAAGATTATACACCACGAGCATGTAGGATTCTTTCCAGGGATGCAAGGATGGTTCAATATATACAAATCTATAAATGTGATACACTATATCAATAGAGCCAAAACCAAAGATTCACATTATTGTCTCAATTAATGCAGAAAAGGCCTTTGAGAAGTCCAACACTCATTCATGGTCAAAGTCCTACAGAAAATTGAAACAGAAAGCTTTGAACTCAACCTGATAAGTGCCGTCCATGAGAATCCAACAGCTAATATAATTCTAAATGTTGAAAAGCTGAAGTATTTTAGTCTCAAATCTGGCACAAGACAAAGATGTACTCTATCACCACTCCTATTTGATATAGTTCTGGAATCCTTAGCTACATCTATTAGACAAGAAAGAGAAATAAAAGGAATAAGAATAGGTAAACGAGAAGTAAAACGGTCGCTATTTGCTGATGACATGATAATGTACTTGGAAGACCCAAAAACTTCCACCAAGATGCTACTAGAATATACAAATTCAGTAGCATAGCAGGTTATAAAGTCAACACCGAAAAGTTAATAGCATTCCTCTACACAGATAAGAAACACAGAGAGAGAAATTAGAGAAACAATAGCTTTTATCATAACACCAAAGAAAATGAAATACTTAGGAATTAACCTAACTAAGAAAGTAAAAGACCTTTTCAAAGAAAACTACAGCACTCTGAAAAAAGAGATCCTAGAAGATTTCAGAAAATGGAAAGATACACCCTGCTCCTGGATAGGAAGATCCAGTCTTGTGAGGATGGTCGTACTACCTAAATTGTTATAAAGTTTTAATGCAATTTTTTTTTCAAAATACCATCAACATATCTCACAGACCTGGAGAAATCATTCCTAAAATTTATTTGGAACCAAAAAAACCCAGAATTGCAGAGGCAATTCTGGGCAACAAAGGTAAGGCTGGAGGCATTACAATTCATGACCTAAAGTTATACTATAAGGCTACAGTAATAACATCAGCATGGTATCCCCCCCCCCAAAAAAAAGTAGACCTGAGAATCAATGCCATAGAGGAGAAGACGGAGAAGCAATTACAAACACCCGCAGCCACCTCATCTTTGATAAAGGGGCCAAACGTGCTTACTGGAAGAAGGATAGCATCTTTAACAAATGGTGCTGGGAAACCTGGCTCTCTACATGCTGAAAACTAAGACTTGACCCAGGGCTATTACCATTCACTAAACTCAAGTCCAAATGGATTAAAGATCTGAATATGAAAAGAGAAACATTAAATCTCCTGGAAGACAATGTGGGAGAAAATATTAAAGACATCAGGGTAGGCAAAAAGTTCATAGACAAAAATCAAAATACACGTGTAACACTTGAAATCATCAACAAATGTGACCTATTCTGGCTAAGAAGCTTTTGCACATCAAAAGAAATTACCACAAGAGTGAAAAGACAACCCGCAAATTTCGTAAAAAAATTAACTAATAAATATTCAGACAAAGATCCATTATCTAGAATTTATAAAGAACTAAGAACCTTTAGGGACTCAAAATTCAAAAACCCAATGAAGAAATGGGCATCTGAGATGAACACACACTTCTCAGAGAAAGAAATTCAGCAAGCCGATAAGTACATGAAGAAATGCTCCACATTGCTAGCCATCTGTGAAATGCAAATTAAAACACCTAGATACCATGTCAAGCCAGAAAGAACGGCTATCATAAAGAAATCAATGAACAACAAATGTTGCAGAGGCTTTGGGGAAAAAGGGAATCCTTCTCCACTACTCATGGGAAAGCAGACTGGTGAAGCCATTATGGAAAACAGTGTGTAGGACCCTTAAAAACCTAGAACTTGAAATCCCATTCAATTCAGCTATTCCCCCACTGAGAATTTCCCCAGAACAACTGAAAACATCATACCACAGTGATATTTGTGCACTTATATATACATATATACATATATATATATATATATATATATATATATATATATATTTTTTTTTTTTTTTTGTCTTTTTGAGACAGGGTCTCGCTATGCAGTTGAGGCTGGTCCTGAGCTCACTTTTGTAGCCCAGGCTGGTCTCGAACTCCCACCAATCCTCCTGCCTCAGCCTCCCGAGTGCTGGGATTACAGGCGTGAGCCACCACGCCCGGCTATGTGCACTTACATTTTTATAGCAGCTCAATTTGTAATAACCAAATCTTTTTTGTCTTAGTTACTGTTCTCTCATTACTTAGACAAACACCTGAGTCTCAAAATGAGACTCACAGTTACTGAAGGTTTCAGTCCATATTCAGCTGGCTCCAAAGCAGACTGGCACATGGCAGAAGGCAACATTCCGGGTGGCATGCAGAGAGCAAGAAACTGAGAGAGAGCTCTCAGCTACTCAAGCAGCTAACTTCTCTTCCCACCTCACATTGACATGCAGATCATCTGCCCCAGGGGTGAGACACCACCGACTTCCACAATAATCAATTACAAATTCCAGAAGCCACCCCCATGATTGCCTGAGGCTTTGGGGGGACATCTATACACAAATCATAACACTTGGAAAAAACAAAATGCCCATTAGTTGAAGAATGGTTGGGAAAGATGTGGTATTTTTATACAATGGATTATTACTCAGCTATAAGGAATGATAAACTAGAAGACTTCATATATGAATGGATGTATATTGAGCATGCACACATAAGTGAAATAAACCAGACCTACATTTGTAAATATTGTGTAGTCTCCCTAGCATAAGAAATCTAAAGACGAAATAAAAATAGAAGGGCATAACACAGCTGTATGGAAATCAAAGACTTATGGATTAGACAGTGAAATGACTGGAAGCAGAAAAGAGGGGAAACATGGCAGGAGCAAAAACATGCACTTATGTACACAGGATGAATCAGATATTGGTCCTAAGAACCTTCGAACGGTTTTTCCCATTGACAATAACAACGTCCAACACTGAAAGTATTCTTGGAATGCCTGTCATTCTGGTCTTTTGGACGTGCACTGGTTCTAATGTAAACTCTGTTACTGCTATACTCTCTGTCAAGCAAATGGTTGGTTAACAAAACAACAAAAAGGGTATTAATTGAGAGTAAGAGACTAGGCAAATGTCACAGGCTCTCATATTGTTATTTCTTTTTAAAAATAATAAAAAATAAAAATAATATTTATTAACTATGACATTCTACTTTGAGAATTCTAATTAGATGAATATAAGTTTCTTGATTTTGTCACAGAGTGAACTATTGTTTTCCTGATCTGTAAACTCTTCATATTTAGTTTAGGCTATTTTTATTGTTATATCCTTTTAAGTTTGTAAATATTTTAATTACAATGTACAATCTATTATTCATCTCATGTCATGTATTCATTTGAGAAGTACTTTTATAAAGGTCTACATCTTATATATTTTACATTTCAATATTTGTCTACAATTTTTAATTTGCTATATAATTATAATTGATGATCAATAAAGTTAATAGTAAGTTTTTAAAAAGAATAAATTGTGGCCATTTTTAAGGGGCTCTAGATTTTGTCATTGTGTTTGGAAATTGATTTCTGGCTTCTTCAAATTTCCAATGAAGACTTGATTGGGAAATTTTACAGTACTTCCTATGTCTTGAATCTTGGAAAGGAGCTTCATTTTTATACTTATTTTTCTCCAATTTTGATATTCTTGGGATGAGAATCCCCTGAACCCTTTAGGTCTTCACTGTGAAGAAGCTTTATGGATTATTTCACATCTGATATGCTAGACAGCCACGGTGAATTCTACCACCTCTGAAAAAGTGAAAGTATTTGAATTCCACATTAAAATCATAACCCTTCCCAAAAAACACCTTCTCTTGAAAATTGCAGTACAACTTTATTTTTTTAGAAAAAAATTAAAAGTTCATTACTATTTACCACATTATGCATCATGGTATGCAACTTACCACAAAATAAAACACAACTTATTTCTCTGATTTAATTTCACCATTGTACCCTTTGAACATCATTTGCTGTCCTTTCTATCATTTGTCTCAGTGAGCAATTGCAGGTGGCATAGAGTATGAGGACCATGCAGAGACATGAGACTCATTTCAGTCAGCAAGAGTCCCAGAGAGTCTATTCTATACAGGGAGCCAGGACTAGGGACATAGCTCAGTGCTTTAACCACCTGCCAGGCAAGTGTAAGGCCCTGAGCTCAATCCTTGCTACCAAAATAAATAAAATAATAAATATATAAAAAAAATAAACATGAGGCCAGCAAATGTAGACAAAAGAAAAGCAAGAAGGACAAAAACAATTTAAGGTTTCTGTAAAATGAGCAGCAATATGTGATCATATGTACAATCTTGAATAGCTATATCTGTTAATCTGAGCAGCAGATTTGATGATAAAATAAATAACATATCAACCATTGTTATTCAGCTATTTTTGTTTTGAAAATCTGTAACATATGTATTGTATGTTAGCCTGTTTCTGTCATTGCTTCTTGGTTTTGTTCTTGTTTTTGCCTTTTACTTTACAAAATGAAAAAATAAAATTAAAACACAAGGAAACAAGGATCCACTAGAGAGACACTCTGGAGCTGAAGAATACACCAAGCAAAGAGCTCTGGTTTTATTCAGAATATCAATGAAGAAAAAAAAAATCAGGGAGAACAACTTTAGACCAGAATCTGTCTCAAGGTTGGATAATTTTTCTTGGAGAAAGGGGAATGACTATAGACAGACAAAACAAGCTTTTCTAATCTAAACTTTGTGTTCATCCATTTGATTGTTAGATAGCGTCTTTGCTTTTTTGCCCCACAATTTATGTACTTCTCATAGAGCCTATGTGCTTTTGTCCCACACTTCAGTATTTTATTCTCAAGTAAGTCTCCTCCAACTATCCAACCCATCCCATGCTAACCATGTTTCTATTTCTGTTTCTTTGAGTCTTATTGTTTTGAAATCCATGTATAAATAAAAACATACAGTGCTTGTCATCTTGTGCTTTCCTGGCTTATTTCACTTAGAATAATGTTCTCCACTTTTATTCTTGTTGCAAATGACCACATTGCTTCTTTTAAAGGCTGAATATTATCAGCTGAATATAAAGTATTACTCAATTATGTCCTGTTTAGAGGTTGTACCTTTTGAGAAGTGACTGGATCATGAGGCACTATGCACAACAGTGGATTAGTCCATTTATGAGTTAATAACTGAATGCCCTGTTAGCAGGTAGGACCACATTGGAGAAGAGGTCGTTACTGTTATCACCGCCCTTTGTCTCTGTTTCCTGGTTGCCATAGTGGAGCAACTTTCCTGTACTATGCCCTTCCAACATTCCATTTCTGCCTTAAAACCAATGAAACTTGGATTGAATCCCCTGAAAGTACAGACCAAGCAAACCTCTCAATTAAGCTGTGGTTGCCCCTCTGATGGAAAACTGATTGGCCCAGTAAATGACAATCCATTAGGTATGTAAGCCATATTTTTTTTTTTTTTTACTGACAGACACTTAGGTTGATTTTGTGATTTTTTTTTTTTTTGGAATTGCTACTGGAGTGAACATACAAGCAATGAATTTTCTTTTACATGTTATTTTTAAATCTTTTGGTTAAATATTTAGCATTAGGATTATAAGATCATGTGCTAATTCTAGTCTTAGGCTTTTGAAGTATTTCTAATTTATATTGCATAGAACGTTGTCCTTATGTATCATTCTAACATAATTTGTTTTTCTTATTTTTATGTATTTGGTACAGGATATCGCTACACAGCTCAGGCTCGTAGTGATCCCCCTAATTTCAGCCTCCCCAGAGATGAGCTTAGAGGTATGCACCACCACTCCCAGTCTTAGTGGCTGGCTCAGCATACCTATGGCAGGACAGGGCCAGCACAATACATGATACTGGAGATGGAACTCAGGTCTTAGCCCTTATTAGGCAGGTGCTTAGATTGCTGAGCTATCTCTCTGGCCCATATACTCTCTTTTTAAAGCCCCATATATATTTACATATAGAGGTTCAGCCTAGGCCTTATAAGATGTTTTGCAGGATTCTTAGTCTATTACACTTTTATAATAACCCTTCCTCATGTTGTGACAAAGAAAAAATGTTTATATATGATTAGATAAACAAAACACTTACATATTGTTATATACTCCATGGACAGACTCTATAGCAAACAACTATCTAGCCAAAATAGAAATAGTACTCAGACACTGAGAAATCCTCTCCTTTGGTTTTACGCTCTTAATGGAAGTTTCTTAACAATTACTCTCGAATTTGGATTATAGGAACATTTTATAACCATTCTCTAAGACTATAGTCCAGCATGATTCTTATATGACAAACGTTTGATTTACAAAGGTATTTTTATCTGTGTTATTATTAATAATGTTATAATGAACATAGGTTTGAGATAACTCCCAATGAGTCTTATTTTTATATAATCCTTCCTCATGGAAGTCAGCAGGAAACCATGCCATGCTTCTAACAAAAATAATCTAACAGTCACTGCTTTGATCATGTTAAATCACATAAGATTCACTGCTAAATAACTAAAGCAAGGGGTTCTTGATGGCCTGTAAGAAGTAAGCTACTGTGTCATAACTGGGCCTGGAACCAGATCACTTAGCAACAAATTGTGGGAGACCTAGGAGGTGAAAGTGGTCTTCCAACAACCAACAGCCTGAAAATCATTAGAAGTCTCAGACCTACAGTTACAAGGTACCACAAAGGGAGGAATCTTGCCAACAGCAACATGAATTTGGAAGATGACAGATTTGGAGAACTAAGTGAGAATACTTTGATTACAGCTTTATAAAATGTTCAATGGAGAACCCAGATAAAATGTGGCTGAAATCCAAATCTTAGTTTTATTATCCTGAGAAAATAAAACTAAGCTTGTTTTAAGCCATCAAGTTTCAGGAAATTTATTATGCAGCAAAAAGAAAAGACATACAAGTTCTGTGGGAGAAATAAGAAACAGAAAATAAACACTTTAGTAAACACAGTACAAAAATTTTCAAGTTTGCATTACATCATTTTATTTTCCAAAGGCTTATTTCAAACTGTTTTCTTACTTGTGCTTGAGAGTCTAGATTAATATAAAAGGTCCCTATTGATCATATATGTGTGTATATATATTTAGCATGTATATACTAAATATATACATATATATTATGTAGATTAATATATAGTATACATATATAATGTATAGCTTAATATATTTGAATTTTTTGTTTTAACACTAAAAGCTAATCACTGAGATAATTATAATAAAGAGAATTATGTTGAAGATAATTCGACTCGGCAATTAAATATGGCTCTTTGCCAAATGGAAAATCACTTCTGATCATGTGCAGATAATAAAAAGGATGTAAATTTCTTTGTTTTTAATTTTATTTAGTAATTTAGATTTGAAAGCCACTACAATTCAAATGAAAGGTAATGGCTGTCTGAAGATGAATTTAAAACAAAGCATGGTCCAACTTACTAATAATTTTTGAGCATGAGACTTATAATGTATAAGAAATATAGAAAAAATCAAAGTATAGAGGAAATGTGATTGTTTTAATACTTTAAACTAGCTGTATCCATCAAGGTAAGCAAATTGTGTTAAGTATTAAGGCAATTTCTCAAAACTAAAATACTTTCAAATTTTAGCTGTTATAAAATTTTATTTGATCTCATTTGTACTAATCTTTTAATGCAAGAGTAAGCAAACTGTACCCCATGAGTCAATCCCAACACTTCTCTTGTTATTATACAACCAAAGAGTTAATAAGGCATTTACATTTTTAAGTAGTTGAACAAAATGAAAAGAATCTTATTCAAATGTTAGTGCTGATCAATAAGGTGATATTTCAACACAGCTATGCATGATTATTAGAATTTTTGATAGTTACTTTATGCTACACTAATACAGATGAGTATTAGAAAAAAATTGATTGTAGTCTGAAAAAAAAATGAAAATCTATAGTACTTGACTTTTATAAAGAAAGTATTTCTGATCCAGGGAGATAGCTCAGTGAAATAAGTACTTGCTGTGAGTTCCAAAGAAGAAGAAGAAGAAGAAGGAGAAGGAGAAGGAGAAGGAGAAGGAGAAGGAGAAGGAGAAGGAGAAGGAGAGG
>PVJA010023494.1:0-31602 GCA_004027025.1 Myocastor coypus | reverse complement strand
TATTTGGTTTGGGTGGGCACGGGTCCTGAGATTGCCTCCTACTCCTTGTTGTTATCATTTTGTATGGAAGCGACCTCTGCACTTTGGTGATGTTATGCTGTGTCTATGGGCGTTTGGTCTGGAGACTCCAAGGTGGTTCTTCTACAGAGGTTCCTGACTCTTGTGTTGGGGCTCTGGCTGCTAGCTTTTGTGGATCCTGGCAGATGTGGTGTGTAGGTGGAGGTGGAGCTTTGGCATTGAGTAGTGCTGGTAGGCTCGTGGACCGGAATGGTTGCCAAACGGGCTATTTGATGGGTTCAGTGCTGGAGCTTGGGCTGGAGGTGTTCAAAAAAAAAAGAAAAAAAACGGGGGGGGTGGGGCGGGGAGGGGAAACGGAAGGCAGGCCAAGGATCCTGACCCAGCTGGCATGCGGGCTCAGCTCCCAGCGGTGCGGTTTGGGCTGGGCTGGAACAGGAAGTTAGTCGCGGGAACGCAGAGGCGGGGCAGAGGGGCGCAGGGGCTTACCCGCGGCGGGTGCGCAGGCTCAGCTCCCAGCGGTGGGGTTTGGGCTGGGCTGGAACAGGAAGTTCGGGATTCCCGATCTTTATCAGCTCTCCATGAACCATTCTTTTTTTCAGCTTCTCTTTCTCGGTCTCTTTCCCTTTCTCGGTTATGGTTTCTTGACAGAGCTGGCAGGAACACAATGAGGAGGTTCCCGCTCTTCTGCCTGGTCATCCTTCCTGTCATTAGCGCGTTGCCAAGAGCTTACTTCATCACATTCCGGTCTGAGAGGTGGCCCTCTCTGGGCTCGGTCATCTCTAGGGTCTCGCTGTTCTCTTAAGAAGATGTACTTTTAACAGAAATGTTTCATGGAAGTACAAACATTATAAATGTATGACAAGTACACTTTTTTGTGGCCACAAATGAATAAGCAACTGACTTTCTCACTTCCTTTGATTAATAAATGAACAGCTGAAGGATAACTAGCCTTCCCTTAAAACATAAAAATATACGTTTTGTGATTGAAAAAGTGGGATATTGTATTTGGAATTGGAAAACATCTCAAAAACAAGCATAAAAAGTGTTATGGGACTATACAAAGACTTGAGACTGGTTGCTAGTGGCCCATATTGCTCGAACAAAGCCTATAATTAGTCTCAGATAAGACTAACAATATTTTTTGAGTCAGGTTATAATGACTAACACAAAGGTAGAGTAATAAAAAACTTTTAAATGGATAATAAATATATTTATTTTTAAATTTATATTGTCTTATTTTGCATACAGTTTACACTGATGTTTAGTACATATTAATTTTATTAATAATAGACTACTAAATATACTAGTCTTTAAAAGTTCCCTTAATTTTAAAATCCTAAAGCGCTGTAATATTTTTTCACCACAGACCCATTCTGATAGCATAACATAGAAAAATTTGACAAAACATAAAAGATTGACTTTCTATCTAAGCTGTGCGAAGCAGAATTTTAGAAAAGAAATCTAATCATGTCCGTGTCAATATTTTCGTATTTTACATTTTTCTAAAGTAAACTGCAATGCAACTGTAGAATAGCAATAGATTCAAGATACATTTCTGAACTAGAAATAAAATATATTGATGATTTTTATGATGTCTGAGGTTTAATGTTGTATTGATTATGACCAAGTCACTACCATTAATACAAATAGAAATTGTCATCACACAGGGAGAGAAAAGCATTTTGAAAGGTAAGAAATAAAGTCAACTTTAAATATATGGACATTGACCTTTTTGAACATACTAAGCCATACACTAATCTTATGACTTCCTTACACATGCACAATTATAGTTTTTTAAAATGTATTTAGCATAAACGACTTAGAGCTTCATTGCTCTACTTAAATGGAATTGTAGTTTCTAAGATATTTTAACAAAAGTCTATATCTTTCACTTTTTGCAAAAAAAAAGATAGATAGAAAGATAGATAGATAGTTATATTTATGCTGTATGTTTTGATTTTTTCAACCTCTTTTTTTTTAATTTCTTATTTTATTTATTTATTTTTTTTCTTGTTGCAGAACCTTTGTTTGTTCACTCATTTTTATGGCCGACTCAGCCCATCCCGCGGGCAGGGCTGGCACAGCATGTGGTGCCGGGGATCGAACTGTGGTCCCTGAAGCTGCCCAAGCTTTCCCAAGCAGGCGCTTTAGAAAACTGAGCCATTCCGCTGGGTCCAACCTCTTCTTAAGGGTTTCAAAATCAGTTAATTTCATGGAAATCTGAACTTCGCATCCACTCTTACACCTTCATACTCGGTTCTCACTGTGCTGCTTCTCCCTGCCAGTAACAGCTAAGTAATTCCTCATACAATGTTAATCTTAATTTCAAATGTCTCCTGGATTCACACAGAAGTAGTACTTTTGTGTACAGGAAATCACATAATTTCTGAAAAATTCTTGAAATGATCTCTTTCTATATGTGTTTCTCATGCTGTGTGTTTGATTTATAATTCCCACATTCATTTAAATTTATTCATTCATTTAATTCATTTAAAAAGTTAACTTTTTAAATTGGCATTGATATTATATTATTGTTTTAGAAATTCCAGTAATTTAAAAATCTAATTTTATAAATATGTTGAACTTATCATATGTACTTCTAAAATGTTATTATGATGACTTTTAAATTCTTACGGACATATTTCAATTCAGTTATATAGATAAATGAAAATAATCACACATATAATAGGCAGATATACAGTATTATAATAGGGAATTTATTATGACCATTTTTTTGCATTTGATCATGTAAAATTATTTCAGCTACCAGTATGTGCTTGGAATAACTTATTTTATGAAAAGCAGTGCCTATTGTTTAAACATATGATCTATGTGTGGTAGACAGGTCATTAAGGTTATTTCCACGATTCCAGCCTCCCTTTGTTTAAACTTCTATATTTTTTCCCATAAGGTATAGCAGGATCTGGAGATATACCAGGATAATATTCTGATACTAAGAAGTTGACTGATTGAAGTAAGTGGTTTTAATCCTGTGCTTTTAATGCAATACAGTTCATCCTGCCAATACTAGGTCCCTTTTTTACTCAAACTTTACAAATGGAGGCCCCCTATGCTGAGGTTATGTAGAAAATAAATGTCAGTGGCCTCTAGAAAATAAAAGTAGTCTACTGGAAGGAGCATCATGGCCTTAGTCTACAAAAATGCAAAAATGTTGCTTTTTTTTCTCAATGCTACAGAATTTTAGAGGAGATGAGTTCCAGAAAAAGAACATATTCTAAATTACAGCTTTATTTTAGCCTTGTGAGACCATGACTGAAAAATTCATTTCAGCTTTGCCTAGATTTCTGTACCCCTTCAGACATGTTGCTGTGTTTTGTAGTAATTTGTTACAATGAAAGTAAAACACACATATCTTAGTTGTCTTTGCAAACACTGGGACACAAATGGCAATGAATATTGACTTTTGTAGCACACTGAAAAAAACATGCAAATCTTCAACTCTAAAGGTTGTCATGAAAAGTATACATTTCTTTCTTCATTTAAAAAGCCAAAACAGGGCTGCAGAGATAGCTTGAGGTTCAAAGTAACTGCCTGACCAATACAAGCACCAGAGTTTGATCTCCAGTACTGCATTACATGCTGGCCCTAGAACTTGGGGATCACTGTGCTGACCCAAGACTGGGTGCGACAGCACAGGCCTACAATCCCAGCTCTGCGAATGCTGAGACCAGAGGATCGCCATGAGTCTGAGCTGCACAGAGAGACATCGTACCAAAGCAAAAAAAAAAAAAAAAAAAAAAAAAAAAAAAAAAAAAAAAAAAAAAAAAAAAAAAAAAAAAAAAAAAAAAAAAAAAAAAAAAAAAAAAAAAAAAAAAAAAAAAAAAAAAAAAAAAAAAAAAAAAAAAAAAAAAAAAAAGGTTAAACAATAAATAAATAAAGGTAATTAGCAACCAAAAATTGTCTTGATACATTCCATGTCCTTGTAGTTTTACGTCTTTCTGTTCTGTATCTCTTTTTTTGTAACAATTGACAAAATTATTCTGAGAAAGAAAACACAAGCCAACAGGTACAGTGAATTTCTGCAGTAAATGGAAAGTGAACCAAAAAATAAATCTTTTAACTTTAACATTAAATTACTTTCAGTACTGAAAATGGAAGACATTTCTTAAGGATTTATTAACAGTAGAATTCGCAAAAAAAAAAAAAAAATAGTGTTACCTTAGCAACTCATGACACAGAAATTAAGCTGTCAAAATCTCGATCATTCAAAAGGGGTCACTGATCCTCATGTCAACACAGCAGATGAAAAAGAACTGCAGTGATGTACTTCGCCAGGTTTCTGAACTCTAATAAACAAGCCAAGCTGTGTTTATGAATTCCCTAAAATAGACAAGTGAGATGCAGGAGCAGCTCAGTGTGCCAAAATGGATTTGCAGGTAGTGGGCCATTATGTGCACTGCCAGAGAGCCAGCATTTGCTAACTATTTGCAGTGAGGGATAGGAGATCTGCCTCTGAGCTAAGCAGGCACAGTCCCTCATTTGCCAACACATAGATTTATCACACTTTTTGTCACTAAGAAGAAGTCCATTAGGTATGTTTCCTTTAAAAAATAAAATGATATCTTTGGAACTGAAGTGTAAAAAGAAATCACCAGGAGATTATCAACTCACTAAATAAGTAACGATGTTGCCATTTCCGTTTTGCTGAAATAAAAGCAGAAGTTAAAAGTATAAAAATATTCCGCTCTACCAGGGCTTTCCAATGCAACTTTAAATAATTAGTATAAATTCATTTTTAATAAACCTTAATATTTCGATGATCCTATATCAGAATATGTACTTGGTGCACACTCACCAAGGGCCAGTTGTTAACCACAAAATTTTTTTGTTAATATAGGCAAGAAATTTAGGAGAACTAGATTGGCTTCGGGAAATTCATGTCTCTCAGGAGCATTATCCACTCCAGATATCTCTTTATGAATATATTTGAAACCACATAGCTTTAAACTGACATCTGGGTATATAATCTGGTTCTTTTTATATGAGCCAAAGGAAGATTATTTCAATTTTGGTTCCATACTGTTTTGATTAATTTTGACTATATCACTAATACGCTATTCATTGCTCTTATTAGCAGTTTTCGTAATATAACCTGAAACGAGAAAATAGCGTTGGATAACCTTGACTACGTCTGAAATAATTCCATGAGCTGCTTTAAAGTAGACATAGTCTTTTTAAAAATTGAAAAAGACCAGTTCAAGTAAAGAACAAAAATGAAATAATACACAAATAAAAATAAGAGCTAAAAATTTTATAACTTGTTCATTATAATTAGAAAGGACTGCTTTTAGATATTAAGTCAGAAGAAATAGAGTAATGCATAGAAATATATCATTTCCAAAAATTATCTCATAAGAAATAGAAAGCAAAAAAAAAAAATGACATTGAACCAGATGAGAGTCCCCAAGAACAAAAAAATAGTTGAAAAAGGTTGCTTTCAAAAAACATAGAATTTTCTTTCTAACTTATTCTGAGTTAGTGTGATACAAGCTAGGACATGTCAATAAAGACAAGGTTCTGAGTTCATTCCCTGGGGACCATGATTCCTTACACAACACCACATTCCACACCAAACCCACCCTCAGAGTAGGTAGAGTCAGCCACAGAATCTGAGTATAGTGGCACATGCCTATAATCCCAGTACAGGACAGGCTGACTCGCTATGATTCTGAGCTGTGTAGTGAGACCTTTTAAATACATTAAAAATAACTTACTAAATAAATAAAACAAAAATTAAATTATATATTTACATTATTTTTTTCTTCTAAAATATTTCCTTTCACTCTTGTTAATTATATCATTTTCACCACTTCTGAAGCAGCTCTGGAAGTCCTCCTTCACGATTGTTTCACTTGTGCCTTTATGGCTATTTCAATACCCTGAATTGATCAAAACACTTAACTTTCTACCTGAAGCTTCAAAATTAGCTTTTAAAATTTATGGAGCAGTAAAGATTTTCCATGACATTCTGGGGTGATAGCTCAGTGTTACAATGCCTGCCTGGAAGTGCAAGGTCCTGAGTTTGCCTGTATAAAAAGAAAGAAAGAAAGAAAGAAAGAAAGAAAGAAAGAAAGAAAGAAAGAAAGAAAGGAAGGAAGGAAGGAAGGAAGGAAAAGAAAATTTAAAAAAAAATCCCATGTTAAGGAAATTCTAAAGAAATTCAAGATTACCAAACAAGCAAGCATTGCAGAAAATATTTAATATATTTTATAGTGGCATCTTAGTGAGAGACAGGAAGGCTACAAAATCCAAAGAACCAAAGAGTACCATACATCAATTGGCCAAGTAGTTAAACAAAGGAAAGTAAAAGAATGAGCCCTGGAATAATAATATGGCCATAGATTTCAGTAAAAGGTTTATAATAATGGCTCACTAGGAGTCTAAATCCACAGTCAAAAGACATAGCCTGGCAGACTGGATTGAAAATGGAATTCAGGCACGTAATTCCCTGCAGGAGATGTATTTCATCCATGCCATGAAAGTAAACAGACTGAAAGTAAAGGATATAAAACAATAATCTGCACAAACTGCCAAAATGTTAGCTATCCTCTAGCCCTTCTTTTTCTCCAATTTTTGGTCTGCTAACTTACGTTCTCAACCCTACCCCAGAGAAGCTTCGTGATACTCTTACTCTATAACATAGGTAAGTGAGCTTAACATCGCTGTCTTACTGAATATCAAACATCTTAGACTTTGCTTGAAATTGGTATTTTCCACCAATCATTGATATTCTAACAAATCTCTATAGAATATGATAAAAGCAGTTACACTTATTTATGCAGATATTTAGAAATTCAAGCATTTACAAAATTATAGCCTGTCAAGCCTATGGCAGTTTGTCTCGTTTCTTACTCTCAATTAATACCCTTTTTTTTTTTTTTGTTAACTAACTATTTACTTGAGAGAGAGTGTAGCAGTAACTGAGTTTACATTAGAAGCAGTGCACATCAAAAAGACCAGAACGACAGGAATTTCAAGCATAGTTTTTTTTTTTTTTTTTTTTTGTCTTTTTGAGACAGGGTCTTGCTATGCAGTTTGAGGCTGACCTTGAGCTCACTTTTGTAGCCCAGGCTGGTCTTGAACTCGCACCAATCCTCCTGCCTCAGCCTTCCCAGTGCTGGGATTACAGGCATGAGCCACCACGCCCGGCCTCAAGCACAGTGTTAGGTTGCGTGTTGCTATCATCAATGTGAAAAACTTTTTGAAGGATCATAGGACCAACAGATGATTCATCTGGTGTACATAAATGCATCGTTTGCTCCTGCTACATTTCCTCTTTTCTGCCTCTAGTCACTTGCTTAATCGATAAGTGTTTGATTATCATTCAATTGTGTTATGCCTTTATTTTTATTTTTATTTTGTCTTTTTGAGACAGGGTCTCACTATGCAGTTCAGGCTGGCCTTGAGCTCACTTTTGTAGCCCAGGCTGGTCTCGAACTCGCACCGATCCTCCTGCCTCAGCCTCCCGAGTGCTGGGATTACAGGCGTGAGCCACCACGCCCGGCTATGCCTTTACATTTTTATTTCTTCTTTAGATTTCTTAAACTAGGGAGACAATAAGGTATTTACACATTTAAGTCTGGTTTATTTCACTTATGAGTATATGTTCAATATACATTGATTTATATATGAAGTCTTCCAGTTTAAGATTCTTTATAGCTGAGTAATCATCCATTGCATAAAAATACCACACCTTTTACAACCATTCTTTATATGATGGACATTTTGGTTGTTTCCAAGATTTGGCGATTACAAATTGGGCTGCTATAAACATAAGTGCACAGATATCACTATGGTATGATGTTTTCAGTTCTTGTGGGAAAATTTCCAGTAGGGGGATAGCGGGATTGAATAGGATTTCCAGTTCTAGTTTATTAAGGATCCTCCACACCGCTTTCCATAATGGTTGCACCAATCTGCATTCCCACCAGCAGTGGAGAAGCATTCCTTTTTCCCCACAGCCTCTCTAACATTTGTTGTTGGTTGATTTCTTAATAATAGCCTTTCTTTTAGGAGTGAGAGGCTATCTAAGTGTTGTTTTAATTTTCATTTCACGAATGACTAGCGATGTGGATCATTGCTTCATGTACTGATGGGCTTGCTGAATTTCTTTCTCTGAGAAGTGTGTGTTCATCTCAGATGCCCATTTCTGCATTGAGTCTTTGAATTTTGGGGCCCTAATGGTTTTTAGCTGTGTATAAATTGTTGATAGAATACCTTTGTCTGAATACTTATTAGTTAAAAACTTTTCAAAATTTGTGGGCTGTCTTTTCCCTCTGTTGGTAATTTCTTTTGACTTGCAAAAACTTCTTAGCCAGAGGAGGTCCCATTTGTTGATGCTTTCAAGTGTTAAACGTGTATTTTGATTTTTGCCCATCAAATTTTTGCCTATCCCAATGTCTTCAAAATATTCTCCCACTATCTCTTCCAGGAGATTTAATGTTTTTCGTTTAATATTCAGATCTTTAATCTATTTTGACTTCAGTTTAGTGCATGGTGATAGACTTGGGTCAAGTTTTAGTTTTCGGTATGTAGAGTGCTAGTTTTCCCAGCACCATTTGCTAAAGAGACGATCTTTCTTCCAGTACAGGTATTTGGCCCCTTTGTTGAAGATAAGGTTGCCAAGTGTGTTTGTATTTGCTTCTGCATCTTCTAATCTATTCCACTGATCCTCAGGTCTACTTTTTTGCCAGTACAATGTTGATTGTATTTCTGTAGCTTTGTAGTATAACTTTAGGTCAGGAATTGTAATGCCTCTTGCTCTACTATTGTTGTGCAGAATTGTCTTTGCAATACTGGGTCTTTTTTGGCTCCAAATTAATTTTAGGAATGATTTCTCCAGGTCTGTGAGGTCTACTGATGGTATTTTGATAGGGATTGCATTAAATCTGTATAACAGTTTAGGGAGTATGGCCATCTTCACAATGTTGGTTCTTCCTATCCAGGACCAGGGAATATCTTTCCATTTTGTGAAATCTTCTAGGATCTCTTTCTTGAGAGTACTATAGTTTTTATTGAAAAGGTCTTTTACTTCCTTAGTTAGGTTACTTCCTAAGTATTTCATTTTCTTCCGTGCTACCATAAAAGGTACTGTTTATCTAATTTCTCTCTAAGTGTGTTTGTTCTCTGTGTAGAGGAATGCTGTTGACTTTTGTGTGTAGACTTTCTAACTTACTATGCTACTGAATTTGTGTATTCATTCTAGGAGTTTCTCGGTGGAGTTTTTTGGGTCCTCCAAGTAAGTTATCGTGTCATCTGCAAAGAGTGATAGTTTTACTTCTTCTTATTCCTTGTATTTCTCTTTCTTGTCTAATGGCTGTAGCTAATAATTCAAGAACTATATTAAATAGGAGTGGTGATAGACAACATCCTTGTCTTCTGCCAGATCTGAGATTAAAAGACTTCAGTTTTTCCCCGTTTAGAACTATGTTATCTGTTGGATTGTCATAGATGGCTTTTATCAGGTTGAGGTAGCTACCCTCCGCTACAATTTTCTGTAGGACTTTGAACATGAATGAGTGTTGGACTTTGTCAAAGGCCTTTTGTTCATCAATTGAGACGATCATGTGATTTTTGGTTTTGGCTCCATTGATATAGTGTATTGCATTACAGATTTGTGTACATTGAACCATCCTTGCAACTCTGAGATGAATCCTATTTAGTCATGGTATGTAATCTTCTCAATGATTTGTTTTATTCTAGTGTCGAGGAATTTTTTGAGGATTTCTGCATCTATGTTCATGAGTGATGTTGGCCTGTAGTATGGTTTTTGAGTTGCATTTATCTCTGGCTTTGGTATCAGTGTAGTACTTGCTTCTAGGAATAATTTTCAAAGGACTTCTTCCTTTTTGATTTCATTGAAGAGTTTGAGGAGTGTTGGGATTATGTCTTGTATAAATTTCTTGTACAATTCAGTGGTGAATCCTTTAGATCCCCAACTTTTCTTTGCCGGTAGGCTTTTTAATACATTTCATATTTCATTGGCTATTATTGGGTTGTTCAGAGTTCTCATGTCCTCTTGATTGAGTTTGGGTAATTTATTCTTTTCTAGAAATCTGTCCATTTCTTCTACGTGTTCAATTCTGTGAGAGTAAAGATTCTCAAAAGTAGGTATTTATGATCCTGTGAATCTCTGCTGTATCTGTAGTAATTTTACCTTTTTCATTACTTATTGTTTGAATTTGAGTGCTTTCTTTCCTCTTTTTGATGATGTTAGCTATGGGCTTATCAATTTTATTTAATCTTTCAAAGAACCAGTTTTTTGCTTCATTAATTCTTTGTGTTGTTTTCTTTGAATTGAATACACTTCTATTCTAATCTTTATAATTTCCTCCTGTGTCTTGGCTTTGGAATTCTCATGTTCTACCATTTCTAGTCAATTTAGGTGCTGCATGACAGTATCTATTTGTTCCCATTCTGTTCTGTTAATGTGTGAGTTCAGAGCTATAAATTTCCCTCTAAGAACTGATTTCGTTGCATCCCATAAATTTCGGTAGGTTGTGTTTGAATTTTCATTAAATTATAGATATTGTTTAATTTCATCTGTAACCCACTGGTTATTCAGAAGAGTTTTGTTTAATTTCCATCTGTTTCTGGAGTGCTTGCGGTTTCTTTTGTCATTTATTTCCAGTTTCATTGCACTGTATTCAGAAAATGTGCATGGGATAATTTCCGTTTTCTTGCATATACTTAAGCATGACCTATGTGCTAATATGTGTTCTATTTTAGAAAATGTTCCATGTACCGCTGAAGAAAGTGTGTATTCTGAAGTAATTGGGTGGAACACTCTGTGTATATCTACTAATTCCAGTTGTTCCAAGTTCTGGACCAGTTATGCTATTTCTGTGCAAATTTTTTGTCCTCCTGATCTATGTTTTTTGGATAAGTGGTGTTAAAGTCTCCTGTCAACATTATGGTATTGGATATTAAATTTTTCATGTTCATTAAGTTTTGCCTTATACAACTTGCTACTCCAGTGTTCGGTGCATAAATATTTATAAGTATTACGTCTTCATCTTGAAATTTTCCACTAACCAAGATGTAGAAGTCTTCTTTATTTCATTTGAGCTATCTTGGTTTGAAGTTTAGAATGTCTGCAAACAGGATTATTCCCCTTTCTTTCTTTCTTTCTTTCTTTCTTTCTTTCTTTCTTTCTTTTTCTTTCTTTCTTTCTTTCTGATGAGCTGGAGCATGCCATATTGTTTTCCATTATTTAACTTTTAGCCCATGAGTTCAACTATGAGTTAAGTTCATTTCTTGTAAAAGTATATTGTTGTATTCTGCTTTCTTACCCATGCTGCCAGTCTATTTCTTTCAACTGGGGAATTAAGTCCATTTACATTGATGGATATAATTGAAATGTGTTGACTTATGATTGATATGACTTTTGCCTAGTACTGTTTGCTTCTTTTTCTCCTATGTTTAATTGAGTACCCCATTTGCTGGGATCTTCTTGTTCTCATTTCTTGAGTTTGAGTTGTTTTGGTCCATCTCTAAAATATTTTTTAGTATATTGTGTAAGGTTGGCTTTGACGTCATAAAATGCTTCAGTTGTTCCTTGTCATGAAAGTATTTCACTTCTCCTTCATACTTGAAAGAGAGTTTTGCCAGGTATAGCAGTCTTGGCTGGAATTTGTTTTCATGGAGAACTTGAAGCACTCTGATCCATGCTCATCTTGACTACATGGTTTATGTGGAGAAGTCTGCCATTGTACTGATGAGTTTTCCTTTAAATGTGATCTGTTTCTTTTCTCTAACAGCTTTTATTAAATTATCCTCCTGCTGAATTTCTGGGATCTTGACTACTATATGTCTGGGTGGATTTTTAGTCGGGTTGATGTTATTTGGGGTTCTGTATGATTCAGTTACCTGAATGTCATATAGTTGTTTTTTTTGTTTTTTTTGTTTTTTTTTTTTTTTCATATTTGGGAAGTTTTCTGCTATTACTTCTGCCCATATTCTTTTTTGTATCATTTGTGTCAACCCCTTCTTTCTCGTTGATTCCTATTGATCTCACATTGTTCATTTGTGCATCATCTTGCACATGTTGAATTATTTTTTCCTGTATCCTAGTTGTTTTTAAGAGATCTTTTCTTACCTTTTCACGAGCTGCAAGTGTGCATTCAAGATCTGAGACTCTATCTTCATTTTCGTTCATATGCTTTGCCAGCTTGTGATTGAGATTTTATTTTCTCGTATATCTCTTTGAAAGTGTTTCTTGTGATCTATTTCTTTCCTATGTTGCTCAATCAGGGAATCCATCAATTTTCTATTATCCTCTAATTTTTTATCAATGTCTTCTTTAGTAGTGCTGAAATCTGTCATTATAATTATTCTTTTTCTCTCTAGTTCAGAGATTATTTCTGCTCTGTTCCCTTCTCTACCTTTCTGTAGCTGTTCTCCTACTTTATGTACTATTTATTTAGAGATATCTTTTTTAACTTCAGAGGTTATTTCTCTTCCAGTTTACTCAATATGTTTCTGCAGATCTTTATCCACTTCAGAGTCTCTTCCTTCTTTCTTTCTTTCTTTTTTTTCTTTCTTTCTTTCTTTTTTCTTTCTTTCTTTCTTTCTTTCTTTCTTTCTTTCTTCCTTCCTTCCTTCCTTTCTTTCTTTCTTTTTTTTTCTTCAGGTGCTATCTCTGATCTTAGTTGCTCCATATGTTTCTGCCCTTGTCTGTCTACCATGGTTGCTACCCTTTCTGATATTTCATCTGCATGATTCCTGTTTTCTTCCATGGTAGTGTCTCCTGAATTTGTTTTGGGTGGACTTGGGACTTGAGATTGGATCTTGGTCCTTGTCTTTATCATTCTTTATAACAGTGATCTCTGCACTTTGGTGAACTTATACAGTTAGCGCCTATGGAAATTTGGGTCTGGATCCACCAAGCTTGTTTTCCTTCAGACCTGCCTGGCTAGGAGTCAGAGCTCACATGGCTGACTACCACAAAACCTCATGGGTTGGGACGGTTGTAGACCATATGGGTACTGTGGGTGTAGTCTGGGTTGGGGTAGTTGTACTGTTGAGGGAAAAATACGGACTGAGAGTGTTCTTACCTGGTCTTCATGAGGCCTGGCCAAGAAGCTGGGTGGAATCGGAGCTCATGCTGTTGATGAGTCAGGGGATGGACTTGGACTGAGTCCTGCACGAGTCCTGGTCAAGATGGTAGGTGGGGTCTGGGCTGGATTTTAAGATGGCATGATGTTCTGGTCTTCAGCTTGGGCTGGCCACCACGAGGCCAGTTGGGATGGTGCACGGGTCTGGGTTGGAGTTCCCTAAAATATATTTTAAAAATAAAAAATAAAATAAAGGAAGAAGAAAGCTTTAAATGATGCTTTTGGGAAAGTTGGTTATCCACAGGCAGACAATTAAATCTAATCACATGTAACTCATTCTGTTTTAAAATCAAATCAGAGTGGATCAGAAACCTAGGTAGAGAGCAACACTGAATACATTGGAATAATAGTTGGTGAAACTCTGAAAAATATTCACAGACTTCTTGAATATATCTTCAATTGTCTCACATGTAACACCAAGAATTAAAAATATAATTTAACAACAATTTGTAAATTACAAAGTGCAAGACCAACAGAACCAAATGAAAACCCACAGAATGGAGAAATAACATTTACTTAGCTGCTCTTGAACTTATCCCCAAATAAAACACTCAATCAAAATCTCAACAACTGAAAGGAATAAGCACTTCTCAAACAAAAAAAAGTGCAAATAGCCAATTAAGCATAAAAAGATGTTTAGCACCTTTGTCCATTACTGAAATGCAAATCCGAA
This sequence comes from Myocastor coypus, assembly GCA_004027025.1. Taxonomy (NCBI): domain Eukaryota; kingdom Metazoa; phylum Chordata; class Mammalia; order Rodentia; family Myocastoridae; genus Myocastor; species Myocastor coypus. The sequence continues at coordinate 17,775 of PVJA010023494.1, read as the reverse complement.
TTCCACTTAAAATCTCATCTTAAGAAAGAGTAGCTATCAAGAAAAACTAAAGACCAACAGACATTAGTGAGGTTGTGAAGAAAAAAGACCAGTTTGTGTTGATGGGAATGTGAACTAGTGCAAATACTGTGAAAATCTGCATGAAAATATCTTAAAAACTAAAAAAGTAGATATTCAATTTGACCTAGACATATATTCAGAGTGTATCTTCTAGAAAGAGTTAAATTCAGCATATATTTCAGTGACACATGATTAACCACATTTATACTAGCCCAACCTAAAAAGCTAAATTGTGGAAATGACCTATATGTCTGTTAATAGATGAAGGAATATATAGACACACATACGCATATGAATATATATATATATATGTATATATATATATATATATATATATATGTATGTATACATATATATGTATGTATATATAATGATGTATTTATATATAATTTGAAGTTATGATTCTCTGTAGAAACTATTGCAATGTTTCCCTTTTTTCTCCTAATGGCATGAATTTGAGTCATGTCTTTCTTTTGATAAGGCTGGTTATTGATTTATCAATTTGATTTAGTCTTTCGAAGAACCATCTCCTTGATCATTGATCTTTTTTACTGCTTTGTAATCTCTATCACATTACTTTTCTGCCCAGAATGTCATAATTTCTTCCCTTACATGACCTTTGTACTTGATTTCTTCATTTTCTTGAAGTTGAAGTTCAACATTAAGAACCTTGTTCATGCTCATTCTACTTTCCTGAATTTACTCATGAACCTCCTTTCACTGTAGGAAGGGAAGTTAAAAAGAAGGTAAGGTTATAGGCAGAAAACGGAAATGAGCTAGTTCATGTACAAACTCTCTATAATGAAAGTGACCATTATGTATATTTGTAACATGCAGATAAGCTCAATAAAGAAAAGAAATGAAAACTTTTTTTCCAAACACAATTTGCTTACATTGTGGTTAACCAGTGAATAATTTCAGGAGATATAATGAACAGCATGATAAATATATTAAAAGAACATATTTTAAAAAATGAAAGTGTTGATAAAAGTTATTTCTAGTGTGGAATTTTTCAAATGGAAAATAAAGTTTGTAGTATTAGTTTATAAACAATCATGAATCATATACAAATGCAAGAAAGCTATCCTCATACCAAATACTACAGAGTTCAGGTGAGAGTCTTCACAGATCTGGGAGAGAGAGGCCCAAAGATCAGGGCTGGAAGCTAGGAAGTGTGTCAGTGGGATGGGATATTTGTGCGAGCAAGATGAGTGAGCTGAAAAGGAGCTAGGAAGCAATGCTCAACTAAGCAGCAGAACACCCTCAAAAGAAGTAGCATCCTATAACAACTCCAACAGCTTCTCCCATTCTGCTTTTGATACTGTTGGCAACCAACCTCAGGTGGGCCTCCCACACCCAGCACCATGCCAGCTTAATTCAGCTGGATGTAACAAGTTGACCATGAGTTAGAAATCCACCATATCACTATATACATAAACTCATACACATAGTAATTTGATTGTGGCAATAAATTCAAAATATACATTCGTCTTATTTTCTTTTCTCTCATTCTGGGAGAAAATGCCTTACTCCTGAATTTTTTTTTTAAAAAGGAAAGTTTTATTTAGCTTACAGTTTGTGGAGGCTTCAGTCCATGATCATCTAGCTCCAAAGCAGGGTGTTACGATACAAGGAGAACAATTCATGGCCTCACAATAGTGACAGAAGCAAAAAGAGCAAGTGGCGGGGAGCAACCCACTCCTCCCCTATACTGTCAAAAGAAGAACTGCCCCACTGAAAGTAGGTGTACCACTCACAGCATCTCCATTCCCCCCTTCTGTACAAGATGAGGATGTTCACAAAGGGAGCTCCCTGGCTACCACCTGAGCTGCTTAGTTAAACTTTTAAATTCTCAAGTTGACACAAAGTATTAACCCTGACAACACTTAATGGAGACATCACATTACACCATTTAAATATCCATATGATTTATTGGTTTTCCTTCAAAAAGTTGTAAAACAGAGTATGGTGCTGGTTTAAATATTCACATATAAATGTTTGGCTCATATAAGAAATTCACACATTTACATTCAACTGATCTTTGAGAAGGCTGCCAAGATCATGCATTAGAGAAAGGAAAGCCTTCAGGATAAATGTTGATAGGAAAATGGATAGTTTCATGCCAAAGAATGAAATAAGACACTTATCTCACACAATGCAAATGGAAATTGAAATGGCTCAAATGCACAAAGCTGAGACCGTAAACTGTATTATTAAATGCAGAGAAAATTATTATTGATTTGGTCTTTTTTTCTAAATTGGCACTAAACTCACAAACAACAGAAGGAGAATATAGATAAATTAGATTATATCTTGATATAATCCTTGCTCAAGCTAAAAGGAGCTAACAAATTGAAAATGTAAAATATACAATGGAAGAAAATACTTTCAACTAATATATGATATCAATATCCAAAATAAATACAAAATTTTTAGAATTGTAACAATACATGAATAGACATCCAATTTAGAATGAACAAAGGATTTCAATAGGTATTCTCAAAAGAAAAAAGAATTAGCTCAAAACACATTAAACTTCACTAATCAGAAAAACATAATTTGAAATATCAATGAAATAACAGCTCACTGTGGCTAAAATGGATATTACCAGAAAGTTGAAAAAAAATAAGAATGGAAGAAAAATCGAAACATGGTATATTGTGGGGAATGTAGTAAGATACACCCAATATAGAGAAAGTATAAATGACACTTTAAATATTTTCATTTTATTTTATTATTTATTTATTTATTTATGTCTTTTTGAGACAGTTTCTCACTATGCAGTTCAGGTTGTCCTTGAGCTCACTTTTTGTAGCCCAGTCTGCAATCTAACTCACACCACTCCTCCTGCCTCAGCCTCGCAAATGTGGGGACTATAGGCATGTGCCATGATGGCCCAGCTTAAAATATTTTTAAAAATATAGCTACTAGTTATTATCAAGAAACCTAAAGTCTAGATAAATGCAAAGCGTTGTTATCAGGTTACATTTATCCTTAAGTTTATGTAGCTTTATTTATTTATTTATTTATTTATTTATTTACAGTCCTGGGCATTGAACTCAGGACCCTGTGCTTGCCAGCCCGGCATTCATTCTGGTAGCTATCTCTGGAGCTACCTCTCCAGTCCTGTAGCATTTTTTAAAATATGAAGATATAGAAGTTCCCTAGATTCTAAGATGCCACTGTTGAATAAATGGACAAAGCAAAAGAGTATCTATATGGAGACTGTGTTAAGTGAACAGGACACATTCCAAAACATAGATGCTACATGATCTCACTTAGAAGTAGAGTATAAATGCTAAAAGTCACAGTAGTAGCATATACGATTGCTTCCTGAGATGCAGTTTAGGGCAATAACCTGTCATTCAACAAGTTTTAATAAAACAGTAGGCACAAGAACCAACATACAACACAACTGATATTTGCTAAGCTGCTAAATTCTGTGTGTTCCTTTCACAGACACACACACACACACACACACACACACACACACACACACACACAAAGAAAGTGAATGAAAAGGCAAAAGACAAGTATGTGGAGCAGGAGGTATATTAGTTAGCTTAACTTTTGGAGAAATTAAAAATATTTGTATACAAAATCAGCAAGTCTTATCCTTAAATATTGTATGTGTAAGTATAATAATTTTAGAAAGGAAAATATAACTACTCTTGTGCAATAATAGTTAACTGTCAGCTAGACTTAATGTAGCTAAGGAAAATGAAAGCCATTCTCCAGTCAGGGGAGGTAGACTGACCTTCAAGATAAGTGCTTTGAAGCATCAGACATTACAACTAGCAGATAAAGGGTACAGTGGGCTATAGCCAATCCCTGGCAGCTCAGAGCGATGCCTACACCTCAAGTCAAGTACATATGATCTACAATATCATCAATCCAGGTTCCCCTAGTGGTCTCAGTGTACAGCACATTATTGCAGATTATCTAAGTGGGTCCTGGTTCTTCTGAAAACTTGATTTGACTTCAGTGAGAAGAAGAATCCAAAGAATCCAGCAGACCCCATCAGATTTCAGAATTATGTAAGGCTGATGATGAATTTAGTTGCTAACTGAATTTATGATCTTATTAAATTAATAAAAATCCTAAGGCTCAAACTCCAGTAAGTTGCTGAATCACTCTACTTGGTCTTTGAGACAGTCTAGGGTCATTGATTTATTTAATGGCTTTCTTAACTTGGCTGGTGTTTTCTTCTTGCTTGGGGTATAAATGTACCCATATGGATGCCACAATTCAACTCTAATTGGAAAGCTCAGACATTTAAATTTCTGGCTTCTTTTAAAGAAAGAATTGGAGATGTACATTTTGCTGACCTCACACATGTCTGACTATACCTAAAATTCTAAATGCTGCGATACTTGTTTCCAAATAAAATCCACAGACAGTTCCACAGATGAATGAGATAGACCTGGGCTGGGAGCCAGCTTTGGGAGTCTGGCCAGCATTAGATATGCAAAAGAGGCCTAGAGTGTGGCCACACTCAAAGGGAATAGGCTCATTATCCATGCATTGCAAGTGGCATTTCATTTGTAAGCTCACTTCCTGCTCTGAGTCTGAAGAAAATGGAATTCACTTCATTTGTAGTTGTTTTTCTTTGAAAATAGATTTGTTTACAGCTGACTATTGCTCAATGTACCCTTGTTCCCTTTCCATCTTGCTCTACTGAACATTCCTATCTCATCCTCTTGTTCCTCCTCTTCTTCCCTATCAACTCTATCTCTTATTCTTCTTTTCTTTCTTTTCCAGATGGTGTTATTGTTAGAGATATTTTGAAAACATCAATGGAATTTATTGCATTGTGTATTAATGACTCAAAGACATTTTTAAATTTCTAGAGGTTTTCCTACTCATTTATCTTTTAAATGTGTATTTTTTCACATTCATGTGAATAATATATATATATATTCATATATATATATATATATATATATATATATATATATATATAATTTGCTACTGGATCATACTATGCAGCTTAGACTCGCAGTAATCCTCTTGCTTTCAGCCTGCCCAGGTAGGCATAATAGGCTTGTGCCACCATGCAGAGACTCCAGACCAGTCAGGTATGTGGTACTGGGAACCCCAGCCCCTGAGCTTGCCTATGCTGGTGCGTAGTCCACTGAGCTATCTCGCTGCCTGACTCAGTTTCTCTTCTCTCATTGCTGGGACAAATACCCGACATCCCAAATGAAGGTAGGAAAGGTATATTTAGCTCACAGCTACTGGAGGTTTCAGTCCATACTTGGCTGGCTCCCAGGCATAGGGGCAAATGACAGAGAGCAGTAGTTCATGACAGCAGAGCATCAACAGTGGCAACAACTAACCACGGAAACAAAGAGAGCAGCAGCAATAGAACAACAGAAAGGGGGTCAGTTTCTCTGTTTCTCTTATATTAAATTCAAGCTCACTGTCTTAGGCTATTAACTTCAGACCCCACCCATAATCCCAGAAGTACTCAGTCCCATAATCCCATCCTTGGATCGCCCATTATCCCAGTGGATCATGAGCCTATCTCAAACTCTAGTCCTCGCCCCATGACTGCATGAGGCTTTGGGGGAACAACTAGACACAAACCATAACACTGCTTCTCATTTAATATATTAGAAAAATATCATATGTGTGATATATTAACGCATATTATATGTATTATGCAATTGTTATTATTAATATAATTAACTGCTATTATTTGTTCCTAAATAGTTACATATTTATGGAGACCTATTTAATAGATACTAAGCATAGTGATAAACACATTACAAATTTGATGTAATACCCGTTGTTGGAAACCCTGCAGTGAGAGCCCAAACTCTTGCAAGGTGCAACAGTGCATAGTGAAAAGAAAAAGCAAAAGACGAACGACAATGCACAGGGGTTCTTGGGTGGCAAACTTTCACAGGGAACAAAAGCCCACAAATCCACAAGGCTGCCAGAAGCTTGCTAATTATTGAAAAATGGAGAGGTGGTTACAGCTGGAAGCCCTAGCTAATTGGCTAGGCAGGTAAGTCTTGTATCAGACAGAAAAGGGAAGAGGACAGCCAGATTCAGATTGTGGTTAACAAGTGACCAATTTGGTGTTAGCCCTCCACAATCCACAACACTCACTGGGTTCCCTAAAGACTACAAGGAGCTCAGGAGCAGCTGAACCTGGAGAGCAGCCACACATGCAGAGTGGGCACAAGGGAGCCCGGAGAACACAGAGTGCCTGTAGCAAGTCACATGGATAAGCTGCGCTTTGCTGCTTGGTGCCTGAGAAAAGCCAGGTGAATAAGCTCTTAAGTCAGTGGTTCTCAATCTGTGGTCCGTGACCCAGCGGGTGTCGAAAGACCAAAACACAGTGGTTGCCTAAAGCCATTAGAAATCATAGCTGTAGCAAAAGTACAGTTTTGAAGTAGTCACCAAAGTTATTTTTTGGTTTGGGGTCACCGCAACATGAGGAACTATACTGCAGGGTCACGTCATTAGAAAGGCTGAGAACCACGGTCTTAGGTGGAAGGATTTCACATGACATTCAACCTTCCAAGTGTATACATAAATCCACTGCAACCGTTAGGGCCCTCTCTCCTCCCTCCTCCCTCTTCCCTCGTCACTCCTCCCTCCTCTTTTCTCCTTTCCCCTTTTCTCCCCCACCCTCATCTTCCTTCCACTTCCCTCCTCTCTCCTGGCCCTGTACCTCACTCTGATAAAAGGTGTGTCTGACAGTCAAATAGCTAACATAATTCTAAATGGGAAAAAGCTGACTTCTTTAACTCTGAGATCAGGTATAAGACAAGGATGTACTCTATCACCACTCCTATGCAATATAGACAAGAGAGAGAAATAAAAAGAATAAGAAAAGGAAAAGAAGTTAAATTAACATTATTTGAAGATGACATGGTAATCTACTTGGAAGACCCAAAAAAATTCACAAAGAAGCTACTATAATTAATATGCAAGTTCTGTAGCACAGCAGGATACAGGGCCAACACACAAGAGTCAATAGCATCCCTCTATATGGATAGCAAACACACTGAGAGGGAAATTAGAGAGAGAATACGTTTTATAATCAGGTCGAAGAAAATGGAATACATGGGAATTAACCGAACTAAAGAAGGAAAAGACCAATTCAATGAAAACTACAGTCCTCTGAAAAAAGAGATTTTAGAGAATTTCTGAAAATGGAAAGATATTCACTGCTCCTGGTTGGGAAGACCCAACATTGTGTAGACGGCCATACTCCCTAAATTGTTACACAAATTTAATGCAATACTTATCAAAGTACCATCAACATGCTTCACAGACCTGGAGAAATCATTCCTAAATTTTTTTGGTTCCAAAAAAGACATAGAATTACAAAGACAATCGTGGGCAACAGAGACAAGGCAGGAGACATTACAATTCCTGACATAAAGTTATACTACAAAGCTATAGTAAAAAAAAAAAAAAAAATCAGCATAGTATTGCAAAAAAAAAATAGACCTGAGGATCAATGGAATAGATTAGAAGTTGCAGAAGGAAATACAAACACACTCAGCCATCTTATCTTTGATAAAGCCAAACATGTTTACTGGAAGAAAGACAACCTCTTTAACAAGTTGTGCTGGTAAAACTGGCTCTCCACATGTGAAAACTAAGATTTGACCCAGGTCTATCACCATGCACTAAACTGAAGTCAAAATGGATTAAAGATCCAAATATGAAAAGAAAAAAAAAAAAAACAAAAAAACATTAAGTCTCCTGGAAGAAAAAGTGGGAGAAAATCTTGAAGACATTAGGGTGGCCAAAAAGTTCATGGACAAAAATCAAAATGCTCGTCCTCCTCCTTATCCTTCTCTCCACCCTCCCTCTTCTCTGCCGCTCCCCATCTCATCCCCCTCCTCCTACTTCCCTCTTGCTCCTCCTCCTGCTCCTCCCCATCCTGCTATTTCCCCTCCTGTTCCTCCTCCTCCTGCTCCTCCTCCTCCTCCCGCTTCTCCTGTCTTCCTCCTAACATCAGGAGAGATGGCTCCTGTGGATTCAATTTCTGTACTTGGACTCTTGTCTTTTTTCTCTGTTCTCTCATGATCCTCACCCGGGGAACTTCCAGAGTTCTGTGAGACACAGCAAAGACATGCATACATTCTCTTCCAGAGCATGCTTTCAAATGAAAGCCTATTAAGACACATGACTTCTATCCAGCCTGCATTGCTCAGAGGTAAGGAAAACCGTGGTCGATTCACGGGGAGGGAGGCGTGGTAGTTCCTCCAAATTCCATATAGTGAAAAAGCACATATGAAGCAGACAAACATGCTTATACTACTAAATAACACAACATATCTTAGTTGTTACAATCTTAGTTGTTAATGCTATCATAATAAATGTGAAAACTATATTAAAGGTAGCCAAACTGCCTTAGGATTGAAACTAGGATTTAAAAAATCATGTATTATGATTGAAATAATACTGAATAGATTTTGTCTATTTCTAAAAGATTAATAATAGCTGGTGGAATAAATTCATAAAGGAAAGAATTACTAAGTATGAAATAATATTGGAACAGTCTGAAGACGAAAGATCACAGCATATAAAACTAACAGAAGGTTAATATTGGAGTGTAATGAAGAAGAAAATTCCTGACCGAGAACAAATAGTAGGTCATATTGAATGTCAAAAGAAGTATTGTGATTTCTTAATTTAAATCTGGTAACATTGGGAGGATAGCCAAAATTGTACGGGAAAAAGCGATATGGTGAAATTTGCACGTGCTTGTGTACACACACATACACTTGCACACACACACACACACACACACACACACACATATACACACACACACACACCCTGACTTCTCTGTTGTACAGGGAAAGCGTTGATAAGCAAACATTAGTTTATGTAATACATTAAGACTATCTTAAGAGTTATGGCTAATACAATATTGAATAGTTTCAATTGGATTTTAAAGCTTTGCAAAGTATGATTCTTAGTTTGGGCAGAAATTATGCTGAGAAGTTCATGAAATCAAAAACTCTACATAAAATTACCACACTATCTTTGGGGAAAATGTTAATATAAATATTGATTATGGAAAAATTAACTAAATAGGCTAAAATCTGAAAATTGGAAGGACTACTCAACATGATCTTTTTTTGAAAGAATTAGTAGTACTTGATTACCTCTGGTGTTTTGCCCTATACAGTGACAAGATCACAAAATTTGTATTTTGAATGAGACATTCAGACACTGACAATTCTGAACGGCGGTCAGTGACCCTCACCAATACTGAGCAATAGTGGTGATTACAATGAAAACCCTGGTGCAGACCTGCAGGGAGCCCCACTGATGGAGTGGAAGCTGCTGAGCTCAGTCCAGACAGCTGCCAGGCCTGGAATACAAGCCTCAGTTGTTGGGGACCTGATAGCAGTGGCTGCAGTCAACTAACACCTGTGACATTTGATGAGATTGAGCTCCAAGTACACGCACAGGGAGACCAGAGTAGCTAACAGAGTTGCTCTTGGCCAATTTGTGATTTAAATCCAAACTGAGTAAAGCATGCTTAACTGATTGGTGATGCCATCATCTAATAACGATGTAGCTGAGTGCTCATGAATTTTCCAAGGGGCTGGGGAGACAGCTCAGCAGTCTAAGCTCCTGCCTGGCAAGTGCAAGGACCTGGGTTCAGTCCCTCATACCACATGCCATGCTGGTCCTGCATGCTCAGGCAACCATTGAAATCAGACATCCTAGCCCACGCCTATAATCCCTGCACTGGGGAGGCTGAGATAAGGATCACTACGGGTCTGAGCTGTGAAGCGAGACCCTGTACCAAATAAACAACAAATAAATAAAAGTTCTCCAAGTGGTTCATTCTTCATTTTTTCATGTTCAGTTTGTCAGTAGTCTTTATGCTAAAAATTAAAAAGTCAGGTTTATTGGCACTTCTTTCCCTGAAAACAGTCAGGGAGTGACAAAGGTATCAACATTCCATTTCAAAAAATGTATAGCTATTTTTCATGCAGTCAGTTCCCATGAATACATTTTTTTGGATCTATGCTAACCTTTTTTTTTTTTTTTCCCCAATTTCATTTTCTTTTATTGAGGGGCAATTGTAAAATTATCACATTAAATTATTTTGTTGTTTTAGTAATTTTATTGCACTTAATAAGAAATAACAATGTGGCAGACTCAAAACACTGTAATAGTACATTTCCAGTATTTGATACAATGCGTATTGTTTTACTCCTAATAGTATACAGGGTATAGGTTGTAGACATACTAATTTTTTTAATCATTATTGGTACAAAAAGTTTCTTCTTTTTGAACTAAGAGAAAGTAGTTGTATACATAATCCAATGTTGCATAATTGCAGTGGGTTATTGGCAAAACTGGCTATATTGGAAGCTGCTGATTTAAGTCTTTTACAGCTTAACATACTAATCAAGTTTTATGACATATCTTATGGACCTGGAGAAATCATTCCTAAAATTTATTTAGAGCCGAAAAAGACCTAGAATTGCAAAGACAATCCTAAGCAACAAAGACACTATAATTCCTGAACTATAGTTATACTACAAAGCTACAGTAATAAAACCATCATGGTATTGGTGAAAAAAACATAGATCTGAGGATCAATAGAATAGGTTAGAAAGTGCAGAAGCACACTCAGCCACCTTAACTTTGACAAAAGGGGTCCAACATGTTTACCAGAAAAAAAGATAGTCTCCTTAAAACATGGTGGCAGAAAAACTGGCTCTCCACATGTTGAAAACTAAAACTTGATCTAGGTCTATCACCATGCACTAAATTAAAGTAAAAATGAATTAAAGATCTAAATATTAAAGGAGAAAAATTAAATCTCCTGGGAGAAAAATTGGGAGAATATCTTGAAGACACTGGGGTAGGCAAAGAGTTCATGGACAAAAATCAAAATGCACATTTAACACTTGAAAGAATCAACAAATGGGACATCCTCTGGCTAAGAAGCTTCTGTATGTCAGTAGAATTTACCACCAGAGTGAAAAGACAACTCACAAGTTTCAAACAGTTTAATAAGTATTCAGACAAAGGTCTTCTATCTAGAATTTATAAATAACTAAAAACCATTAGGGTCTCAAAATTCAAAGATCCAATCCAGAAATGGGCATCTGAGATGAACACATACTTCTCAGAGAAGGAACTTCAGCAAGCCTATCAATACATGAAGAAATGCTCTACATCACTAAACTTTTTAAATAATTATTACATAATGTTTATGCTACTCAGACAGGTAATTCAGCTTCTAATTTTCAAAATTTTCAAACTACTGAATGACATTATTTTATAGTAGTATTTGGGTTATTGCAAATTTGTTTCTAATCTTTTAATATTATGTTGCTGATAAAACAAAATTATATTGTTATAATGTACAAGGCTGTCAAGAATGTCAAAGTTGTAGCATGTCTTTGGTGGTACTCCATATTTATTTGTTTTTTTTTTTTGTTTGTTTGTTTTGGTTTTTAAAAAACTCTTAAAAAGTTACATGCCCACATCTCTGACTTGGCTACTCAATGCACATATTTTCTCTTTCTGTGCTTGCAGATATATATCATAGATCAACTGTTTCATATCTATGCAAAAATCTAAAACAATTTTTTCCTTACCTTACAAATATGTGTAATATTTTCATTGTAACAATTTTCTTTTCTAAAAATAGAGTACTTCTAAATGGAAGCTCTGCTACTCATTTGTTCTCTGATGTTGATTATAGTTTCCTTCACGCAGTTAATATTCATATTACTTTTGAAAAACATCAAATATAATTTTCAGTAGCATATGGAATATTTTATTCAGCACTTTAAAAGCACAAAGTTTGGGCTGGTGAGATGGCTCAGCGGTCTAAAGTGCCTGCTTAGGCAAGCTTAGGCAACCACAGGGAGGGTGATTTGATCCCCAGCACCACATGCTGTGCCAGCTCCACTCCTAGGGCAGGCTGAGACAGACATAATAAAAGTACAAGGTTTCCTTATCTATTTACTTATTTCTTTCTTTCTTTCTTTCTTTCTTTCTAAGTATGGGTCTACAAGGTGTTCAGTGTCTCACTACTAGATCAGACTCATAGTGATTCACCTATTCACAGCCTCCCAAGAGTTGGGATTATAATTGTGCACCACCATGCTCAGTCTCAATTGCAGTCTCAGCATGCCCCAGGGGTGGGACTGGCATGGCAGGCCTGAGGACTGAATCCCTGGCCCCTGGGCCTGCATTGAGGTTCTTTAGTCCACTGAGCTATTTTGGCAGTCCAAACAAGCCAAGGTTGTAATTGTTCTTTATAGAAATGAAGCAGAACAGAACAAAACATAAAACAGCTTCCTTAGTTTTTATCAGCTATGCTCAAGTATGATTAAATTGATTTCTATAATGGTTTTACTCTGTGAAGTACATCAGTTTCTTTGTGGAAGGGACAAAATGAGAGCTGTCATCTGACAGTCTAAGACATGCCACCTGCAGTTCGCACTGAGGTAATTTGTGAGACACTGGAAAAGGTGAACTGGTGATAAAATGGAGGTTAAGGCCCATCACAACCTTTCTCAAATTGTTCACCTAGTTTCAAAGAATGGATTGAAAAAGAATATATATTTCATTAAAACTGTGTTACAATTTTCACGGCAACACATGGGTTAATTTTGTTCTATTTTTGAAAGGTGTCTTCAAGAAATAATACTGCAGATATGTTTTATAATTTTTCTGTTTGGTGCAGGCAAGTTACCTCAGTGGACTAAGTGGCCGCTTAACCTCGTACAGGGACAGGGTTCAATCCCAACAACAAATACTGTGCCAGCCCCGTCCGCAGCCATGGTGAGTTGGCCTCTGAGAGGCTGAAAATAGGAGGATCACTGGGAGCCAAAGTTGCATAGTTAGACCCTGTAACAAATACATAAATTAAATAATGATGATAATTATTTTTCTCCATTTGTAGTTTTTGCCATATATAGCAATTGCATGCACCAGTAGTTATTTGCTTTTTGGTTAAGATTAATTTGTTTTTATTTTAAATTAAACGAATGAATTATTATCATATTTCTTTATATCCAAAGACATGTTATAAGCTTACAGATGTTAACTGATTATAATTTCTCTTCTCTGTTAATCTTAATATTTTCTTTAAGCCGGGCGTGGTGGCACACGCCTGTAATCCCAGCATTTGGGAGGCTGAGACAGGAGGATCGATGCAAGTTCGAGACCAGCCTGTGCTACAAAAGTGAGCTCAAGGCCAGCCTGAACTGCATAGGGAGACCCTGTCTCAAAAAGACAAAAAAAATTACTTTAAAATATTATTACACTAGCCAGGTGTGGTGGCTCACCCCTGCAATCCCAGCAATTGGGACGCTGAGGCAGGAGGATTGGTGTGAGTTCGAGACCAGCCTGGGCTACAAAAGTGAGCTCAAGGCCAGCCTCAACTGCATAGCGAGACCCCGTCTCAAAAAGACAAAAAAAATATTATTACACATTAAAAAGTCTTAAGTTATTATAAAATTAGAGTTTATAATCATGAGGATGTTTGTTTTTTTTAATTAGAAAAGATAAAATATGCTTCAAAATTAACCACTGTTGAATTTTTTGAAGGAGTTTTCTATATACCTTCTGTTTTTCTTAATAATGACACACAATGGTACTTTTGCTTGCTTTTACATAACCTTGGATATGTTCTTGCAAAAATTCATCAACTGGCACAAATGGAAGAGTCTGATTTCTTTTTGATTTTGACATATTTCTTTACAAAATGTTTCCTAAGTTTGGAGAGGATATTTCATTAGCTGGGAATTCCTTAAAAGAAAAATAAATTTATTTATCAGATTTTTCTCTGATGGTCCTCTAATATCAACCTGTCAAATAAATTGTAAGCGTTATAGGCATTTTAACAAATACCTCTCTCTCTCTCTCTCTCTCTCTCTCTTTATCTATCATATTATGAGGATTTGAGCTCAGGAGCTTCACATTGAGCTATAATCCAGACATCTATCTATCTATCTATCTATCTATCTATCTATCTATCTATCATCTATCTATCTATCTATCTATCTATCTATCATCTATCTATCTATCTATGTATCTATCTATCTATCTATCTTAATTTTGTGACAGGGTTTAAATAAGTCACTTAGCTGCCCAGCTTGGGCTGTCACTCGCATTGCTCTTGCCTCAGCCTCCCAGAGTGTGGGAATTTCAGCCGGTTACAGCACATCTTGCAACATGCTGCAAATGCTCATTGATTGAACTAGTGGAAGCAGAAGGGAAATTTATTGTTGAATATTGGAAGTTAAAAGTAAAGATGGTATGCTATCTGAAAGGCTAATCTCATACATATGGTTGGCAAGGGCTCAGACCCTTTTTCAGACTCTCTTAGTGATGCACGATCTCTTACTTAAGGGTAATAAAATCATAAAGCACAGAAGAATGTCCTTATTTTGAGGTACTCTACTGCTGAGTTGTAGAAAATTTGATATTTAAATAAAGTACTGCATAGATAAAACAAGGCAAAGTAATTCCATGGAAAACACATTTTATCAAATAAGATATTATAACTTCAGCTTTTTTGCCTTCCTATATGAGTATATATTTTGTATAAATTTTAAAATAGAAAAACTCTTAAGTAGTACTGAATATTCAACTGTTTTTGTTAATTCTTTTATTTATTATGTAATATCTAATTATATTGTGCTCCTTATACATATCTGTCATATATCGCCAAAGTTTAGCATTCTGGTGTTAAGTGTAATTGGTGTGTACATCTGTCACTATAGTAGCAGTTGCACTGCAGATTTTGAATACATGACAAGCAGTGAATAACTGCCGAATCTTAAATGACCAAAATCAGTTAGTACCAACTTCAGCATGCTGAGCGATGCTGTCCCCACAAAAGCTGCCCTTGAAGCAGAAGCCAGATGCTAGTGAAGTCATGACCACTGCAGAAGTTTGTGGATAGAAACACAAGAGCACAAGGAAAAAAAAAATCCTCTCTACCTGCAGAGTTCTTCTACTGTTTTGCACTGACATTGACATTCTTCCAACTGGTGCAGCAAAACTGCATACATACTGAGTCCATTCTGACTGAGCAGGCTAGGAAGGGTGAACAACAGGCATAAAGGGAGACGTGGGATACTAATTCCCTAAGGGAAAGTGCACGAGAGGATCCTGAGCAAAAGAGAAAAGGTTAACGGAGACATTCTGTAATGAAGGGAGTTGTCCAAGAGATGTCTGCTTGTCTCATTGTTATGGTTTACATCTAATTGCCCCCCCTCCCAAGCCTCATGTAGCCATTGGGCGGGGACTTCTATTGATGGTGACTTGACTCATGAGTCACTGGGATTACGTGTGTTAGTACTGATGGGATTACTGGTCTGAGTAGGGCTGGGACTATGGGTGTGTTGTAAGGCAGAGAGCCTGATAGAAATACAAAGAGAGACAGAGAGACAGACTAGAGCTGTTGCTCTCTGCTACCCTGTTTGGTTGGCTACCTCTGCCACCAGTTTGTTGCTGTTCCATTGCCATGAACTGGATGATTTCTGCTCTGTTCCACTCAGCCTTGGGCCAGCTGAATATGGACTGAAACCTCCAGTAACTGTGAGCTAAATGAGCGTTTCCTTCCTTCATTTTTAGTGTTGGGTATTTGTCCCAGCAATGAGTAAAAAAGTAACTAAGACACTCATAGAAATTCCCAGTACCTATACAGAAGGACAGAAACAACATATAAAAGAGGTAAGTAGCATAAGATAAAAAATAAATTGTGATAAAATCATGAGGAATGAGTGATGCTAGGGAAAAGGTACCAAGATGCACACACACACACACACACACACACACACACACGCTTATGAACAAATTCATATGCACTTATTACAAATGCATTTATATAAATACCGATTTATTTTGTTTAAAATATAACAACTAAGATGTTTTGTAGTAAAAAGGTTGTTTTTTCATACTACTTCAGATATAATCTTCCAGAAATATTATGATCAAGTACAAGTTTTAGAGTAGTTTCATTCTCAGACATGGGAAACAGAAAAAAAAAATCAAAAAGAAAATATAATTATTTGAAAAATTAGAGTGTATAGGAAATTAGGGAGGAATAATGCCTTGAGGGAACAAAGTTATCAAGATATGATATGCATATATTAATTCTCTAATGAATGTAATTATATATCAGAGTATATGAGCTAATAAAATTTAAATGAACATTTATAAAGTACATATATAAATACATATTTATGTTATATATAATAATAAGACTCCAGCTATCTAAAATATAATGGAACTATCTAGTTTTATAATATTCATAAATATTGAGATTTTTGTTATCTATATAATAAATCTGAGCTATCTGATATTAAATATTATGTGTTAATTTTCTAATGCATGTAAAATGCTATACATCTGACAAAATCAGTGTAACTTTGTTATGGAAAAATGTCAGATATATATATATATTTGAATTAGTTTTAATGTAATGTGCACTCACAAAGCAAAGTTACAGTGTGGTAAGCGTCATCTTCAAGAATTCAACAGGGAGGCCTGGGGACATAGCTCAGAGTCGAAGCACCTGCATCACATATGTAAGAACCTAGGTGCAGTCCCCAATAACACATGATCTACTGACCCCAGGTCCAAAGAGGCATGGTGGCACACACTGGGGAGGCTGACATAAGAAGATAACTATGAGTTTAAGCTGTGTAGCAAGACCCTACAATAAATAAATAAATAAATAAATAAATAAATAAATAAATAAGATTCAAAATGGAAAGTTTTGAAAATGGAGAGTTTTGAAAGTTATCAAATCTTTTATCTAAACAAACATAAAGCATGTGCTAAAGACTTAAATAATTTCTGACAACTCTCATGAATACAATTTATACTTTTCAATTTGTACTTAATGTAGTTATTTTAGTGGGGAATTCCACAAAGTCAACTGTAGCCTGATCTATTTATTTATTTATTTGTTTGTTTATTTATTAATTTATTTAATTTTTCTTATACTGAAGGTTGCTTCATATTTTTTCCTATTCAGAAAAAAAATGATCTCTTTGTTAAAAATCAAATGAGTATGCCAATCATTTCCTGTTTAATGTGTAAACAGCCTGTTCAAATATATAAACAGGTTTAAAGATTCAGCTTACCTTTGTACATGTAAGTGATGAACTCAGAATATTACAGGTATTCTAGATGTAATTCTTATAAGGTGTGATGCAATTGCTAAAGAAAATTTAATATTTTTTTTTAGTTTTGCTATTATTTATAAAGGATATTGATTGATTTTTGGACAAAACATTCACCTTTGCCATTCTGGTATCATTGAAATAATTCATAGACAATAAATTATTTATCAAGATATTAAAATTTATTTTGCTTTGGATTTTTGTTCACTGAAAACTCAGTCATAAGGTTAGGTTCAAAGAATAAATTTTGATTAAGTTTTTAATAGCTTTGATAAGTTGTCAATTTAAACAACTAAAAGATGGCAATTTTTACGTCTCCATACTAGAATTTTGATGGGAATGGCTACCACACTTGACACTGTGATGGGACAGTATCTTTGTGTGTCACTGTCCACACTGACCTCCAAAATACAATTTTGTCCCATAGAGTGCTCATTTTAACCTTACATGACAGGAAAATGTGCGCAGTACTCTGTCAACAATACAAATTGGACTGCCCCAATTACAAATACACAGTCATTTTCTGTTTATGGAAAAGCTAATGGGGCCCATTATT
>PVJA010023493.1:0-31391 GCA_004027025.1 Myocastor coypus | reverse complement strand
TATAACATAGGTACTGGGCTTATCATCACTGGCTTTCTGAGTATCAAATATCTTTGACTTAGCTTGGAAATGATATTTTCTGACCATCATTGATATTCTAATAACTTTCCATACAATGTGATATAAGCAGTTACACAATTTTGACACAGATATTTGGAAATTCAAGGAAATACAAAATTGTAGTCTGTCAAGAATATGGAAAGCAATACTAACTTTGATCTTTGGAGTTCTCTTAGCTAATAAATTACTTTTTCTTTATTTCTCTCTCTTATTTTGCATACCTGTTTGGGCTGAAAATTTGTTGTTTTGAAAATAAGTGATTCTTTAATCCCAGCACTTGGGAGGCTGAGGCAGGAGGATCAGTGCGAGTTCAAGACCAGCCTGGGCTACAAAAGTGAGCTCAAGGCCAGCCTCAACTGCATAGTGAGACCCTGTCTCAAAAAGACCAAAAAAAAAAAAAAAAAAAAAAAAAAAAAAAAAAAAAAAAAAAAAAAAAAAAAAAAAAAAAAAAAAAAAAAAGAAAATAAGTGATTCTTACAATATAAGCTGAGATCTTGCTTTCTTGGGCCATGGAAGAAAATAGTCAAGGGAAAGCCTTCCTTAGCCACGCAGATGGTTAACCAAGCATCAAAGTCCAATGCCAGGGTGTAGGTCTTGTCATTCTTATCAAGTAGAATGTGACATATGCATTGGATTGGTGAACGGAGTTATTTCCGTTCTTTTTTCCCAGCATGGTAGCTTTCTTGCGGTTGTCATGTTCCCTTCATGTCCCTTTACAACAACTGCACCAGAGGTTGTTAACATGCTGATTTGAATCATTTTCTTTCAGAGAAGTGGTGAATATGTTTTATAGACGAGCAAACAGTTTTCAAGGTGTGGGAGGAAAGTGTGTGTGTATGCTCTGGGCATTCTTCCACTGAGCTACTATTTGCTCTTATTCTGAGAATCACGTGAGATTTCCCTCAGTGGGGCCTTTCCACCTCCACACCCAGCTTCCCATGTCCACATGACTCACACAAGGCCAAAGCAACACAATGAGACTTTTGCTAGGCTCTCTGGGAAAGGTACTCTGGCACTACCTGGAACTGAAGCTTAAGGGAGACGAGTTCTGGACCTGCTGGCCATCCTGTGGCCATCCTGTGGCCACAGAAGGAGAGCTTATTGAAGTACAACCTGCGGTGGTGGTCAACCTATGACACACATACAGCAGTAGGCAGGTTGTTTTTTTTTTTCCGGGACCAGGGTTCAAACTCACAGTAGGCAGTTTTTATTTTTTATTTATTTATTTATTTATTTTTTGTCTTTTTTTTTTTTTTTTTTCTTTTTTGAGACAGGGTCTCACTATGCAGTTCAGGCTGGCCTTGAATTCACTTTTGTAACCCAGGCTGGTCTTGAACTTGCACCGATCCTCCTGCCTCAGCCTCCCAAGTGCTGGGATTACAGGCGTGCGCCACCACGCCCAGCTTCAGTAGGCAGTTTTTAAATCATTGAAATCTCTACAAGGTTCATCACCACCAAAACAGTGGACAGTGGATTAGAGCTAAAAGATGGCAATGCTACCTTAATGGATGCTGAATCTTCATGTTTTATTTTAAATCCCTGCATTGTAGTACCTGAAGTCTGTTCTGTTCTTGGACTTTTTAGGTAAACAAGTCTCTATGTTTCCATTATCAATGCATTTTTAAAAAGTTACTCACCATGTCTATTTTTCTTTAGTTTTTGTGGTTTTATTCAAGCACAAATAAACATGTACACAAGCTATTTACTTGTTTTCTTCACTGCACAGCATGGCATTGGTCATTCTGATGGCCAGCTGGGCTGCTCTTTCACTTGTGTGTCATATATATATATTATGTCAGGCTCAGCTTGCCCCGGGGGTGGACTGGCGCAGGATGTGGTGCTGGGGATCGAACCACAGTCCCTGCAGTTCCCTAGGCTTCCCTAAGCAGGCCTTTTAGACCGCTGAACCATCTTGCCGGCCCCGGCATTGCGTTTCTTAGAGGTGATATTGTGAGCCATCTTTACTCAGTAAGGCTTGCTGCGCATCAGCAGTACCTCCAGCTCCTTAATGTTATGTGCTAGGAACTTCCGGATGCCACAGGGCAGCGTGTCCTAGGTCTTTTTGTTTCTCCCAGTACCTATGCTGGGCATCAAGAACTGGGCCTTGAACGTTCTCCACACCTTGTTGTCGATACCTCTGGATTTCCAACTGTTGCACTTAATTTTGACAAATTGGTCTGACTGGTGCTGGATGAGCTTCTTGGTCCTCTTTTTGCCAATCTTGGGCTTCATAAGGGGTCTGAGGGCCCCCATGGTGCTGAGTAGGAGACGGCTCTGCTTTCCATGGTCAATGGAAAGAATTCCAAATGATCTCTTGGGCAAGTGTCCCTGTTCCTGGGGATACACTAAAGGATATGCTCTGAAAGAAGGGAACGCTTGCCTGGAAAGTGATTCCTAGAAGCAGAAGTAAGGAACTAGGGAGAATGAATCAGAATAGATTAGTCCTACTGAAGACCTGCTGGGGAACTGTGTGGAATGCAGCTCAAAGTTATCCCACCAGAATTTGCGATGCTCATGCCCCGGCCTCTGTCTCTGCTTTAGCAGCGCAGAGGGCCCTGAAGGTACACTCGATATGAGACACAGTGTGTGGCCAGGCCTACCCTCACAGACACGCTGAAACTATGTATACACACAGGGATGTGTGCAGGCCACGCCACAAGCAACAGCTGTGGGTTCATTTCCATTCTTTCCCTTTCAATTTTCTCCAAGAACAATTCTCTTTCAATATTTCCTAGGAACTGAAGACTATGTGCCTTGGCCCTTTCACTCTAACTCTCTCTAAACCATCCAATTGATGTCATTAGTGGTAAGTGGACTCCAGATGCTTTACCTCTGCTTCTAAGCTGACTTTTCTCAAGAAGTTGATTACGACCAAGGGAAATTTATCAGGGAGATATAAGATATTTATAAAACTCAAAAACATTCTGACAGTAAAGACTCAAACCTGGAGTGGGCCAAGCCCTTCATGACCATAGAGTCTGACTGCCCTTATCTGGAGAAACTGAGACAAGCCAGGGCAGCTTAAACTCCCCAGAGGCGAGCTGAACTCTGTACTTAAAAGATTTGATTCCAAATCCAATTTGAGCTAATATGAGCAGGAAATAAGGCAGGAGGTATCACAATAGAATGCAGGAAGATGACCTGAAGCTTTTGTCTTAGGAAAATGTCACTTAATGGTTGTCTTTTCCCCAGAGTCTGTAAATAATCGTATGTGCCTGTATATGGAATAATTAATCAGCAAGATTAACTTTACTTCTGCAGCTTGATTGACAGCTGGCTTGCCTACAAGTTACACAGTTGGACTTCAGTATCTGTGAGTTCTAGAACTGCACACGCAACCTACCTGGGCTGGAAGACTTAAAACTGTATCTATACTAAATTTCTTTTTGTTATTATTCCCTGAACAATTCAGGATGACATCTATTTACATAGCGCTTATATTTCCTTAGGTTTTGTCAGTGCTCTCGAGATGATGTAAAGCATACAGGAGGATCTACATAGGTTGCAGAGAAGCACTGTACCATTTTCTATAATGGACTTGAGCATCCATGGGTCTCCATATCTGAGGGGAGTCCTGGACCAGTCTCCCACAGATTCCAAGATGAGGCTGTTTTTATTTCTGTCTTGTCCTCAAGATAAATTGGAGAGGGGTTACGAACTCTGTGCAATTTGATGAGAACAATATTTTAATTGGCAGGGGCCTTAAAGGCTCTAGACTGCAAAGCTGTGATTACCTAACTTTGGGATATAAATGTTGACCTTGGGAAAATGGCAAGTGAGATGGTAGACAGGAAATAGATGGGTGTGTGTGTGTGTGCATGTATTGTGTGTGTGTGTGTGTGTGTGTGTGTGTGTTCAGGAGTGTTAGAACTGGAACCTTCCTCTAAGCTATCTCCTTACCCAGTAGAAAGTAGAGCCTCATGGGTAGCCAGTCTTCCCCAGTGTTACTGATAAAGCAGTAGAGGCAACCATCGACTTGTGTCTTAATTCTTTGTTCTCTACAAAATTGCTTAAGTGCTTTTGCTTTTAAAGACTGTGGTAAAAATGAAAATAATTATATCCTGCCATGAAAGCTGTTTTGTCTTTAATCAAAAATATCTTGTGAAGCAGAAGCCTGTGTCGTCTCCTACAGATTTAAGTGATTCCCTTTCTCTGTTCTTTCTAAATAGAGAATAGGAAAAAACAAAGGCCTCTTTAATCCAACATATTCTTAAAACTCTTTTACTCCTTCTCTACCCACAAAATGTAGACATTTACTCCATTATTTCAAGCCCTGACAATATGCTATATTCTTCAAAGACCTGACACAGCGGAAGGGATGGTTCTGCCAAAATAAGCAGATGATATCCAGGGAAAGGAGAGCCCGCATTTCAGGGCTGTGTTTCTGCTACGAAGCTACTCCACAAGCTATTGAGGATGGTTTGCAGAGCTTTCTGGAACCTCTGCATTTGGAACAGAGCCCTTGGTTACAGTGGTGGTGACATTTTCATCTAGAGCAATGGAACATGCCGAGAGGTAGTCCAGTTCTTGATCCCTGAATTCACTTGGGAAACATCTACATCTTTTTCCTGGGGCCACAAGTACATTTTGTAGTGTCAGGCTTCCTTCCAATGTGACCTACTTTGTGCCCTGTACTGGGCCTCCATGTTAGCCACTGTCACAAAAATAAATGTAAGGCTCCCAAGGGGCACCCAAGACCAGCTCTTGTGGTCTGCAGTTTATGTCCTAGTTCTGAAAAGTCCCGTGTTATGCATGTTGCTCCATGTTCCCACACATGCCCTACAGGAGTATCTCAACAGCTGTATCAGGAACAGATACAAAAGCAGAGAGCATGCCAGTGACATAGAGTCCAGCAGGCCAACCAAGAACAGCTGCCGCGTGTCCCTGTGGCTCCAAGAGGCTACTCAGAGCACAGAATTTCACAAGCTGTGTGCCGTTGTTGAAGCAGGAGACGCTGCTGACTTTCTTACTGTCGTACTCATGCGGCCTACCTTTGCTGGAAACTGAAAGCTGTTTCCAAGGACAGCTTGAATGATGGAGCAGTCAAGCCCACGCAGTAGCACCTTGCTTGGTCCATCTTCTCTTGTTTCTTTATCACCATGTTGCCTTCTTTTTTTCGTTTGGCTCTACAGGACAGGAGGACATATTGGCAAAACTTCCGGCTCTGTTGGCCCAATGGCCCAGTTATATGGCAGGTAGGGCGCCACAAATATTTTGACTGTGTGTGAAGATGGCCTTCTTTATATATTTTTGGTAGACATTTATAGCATTTTTAGGCCTTGAATATGCTAAGTGAAATTAATCTCATCTTTCATTTAGAGAGCTGTTTTAAAACACTCAATGTATCTAGATGTCTGGATTATATTTTCTGTTCGGTGGCTGCTATGCATAATTTTTATCACTTATCCTGTCTACTAGAGGCCATGTCTCTCAAAAGTACCACATTTTAGGGCCTACATTTCAGTGTATATCTTTTTTTTTTTTGTGTATTTGGTACAGGGTCTACAGGGTCTTACTGTGTAGACTGGACTCATAGTGTTTCTCCTGTTTTGAGCCTTCCAAGTGCTGGGATTATAGGCGTGCATCACCACGCCCAGACTCAATTACCATTGCAATGCACCCCAGGGATCCAAGCCCAGCTATTGTGCCCTGCCTAAGCAGGTGCTTTAGTCTGCTGAGCTATCTGGTTGGCCCTAGTCAATATCTTCTTGATAGCACTTAACTTCATAAGCCTCAATTTTAGTTTTATTTTATTTTATTATCATTGCAACTGTTTTAATGTTGTCACAACTCCAGAGTGCAACAATTATCAGCTTGTCAAAAACCCAAATTTCAATCAATTATTCCTTCATACCTATTTCACAAAATATGGGCAAGGGATGTTTTAAATCCTCCTTGTCCTAGTCGTGCTATGTTCCTAACTTGTTTTCTTTTTTTTTTTTTTTTTTGTGGGACCAGGGTTCAAACTCACGACCTTGCACTTGCCCAGCAGGCACTTGTGCCTTGGAGCTATCTCCCCAGCCCCCCTAACTTGTTTTCTATTACTGTAATGTATATGCTTCAATCCCCATCAGATGCTATATAAGAAAAAGTAAAACAAATATTAACCTCTGCTTCAATGTATAGTTTCCAGAATCTGCCAGAACTGGGGAACTGGGCAACAAGGTGCTAGTGAGTTTTCCATGCTTCGTCTATAGGTTGATTCTGAGCCTCTCGAATGAGAATGCTCCAAGCATCAAGATCATATGGATTCTCTTCTAATTTCTTTTCAGCTTTCTTCACCTTCTCTGGGACATACTCAGCTGCCTGCTCCACGGCTGCATTGCCTGACATGGCCTTACAGGACTACAACGTGTGCAGTAGCTGGCGTGGGGAAGCTACAAAGGCTTAATTTTACTTTTAGACAACAAATACCAACAATTACATCTGTCTCATGAGCAGCATAATTTAGTAATCACTGACAAATGAGAGACTTTAGACCAGGCTTCTCATTGCAGAAAGCATCTTTCAATAAATATTAATTTTCTGTAGTCATTTAGTTTGTCTAATAATTTCCTAGACTGTGTCCATTACACTTGCTGTGTTGGACTTGCTTTGATTTTAATTTTCTTCCTGTTTGTTGGGATAGTTTTGTAAGGCTGACTTCTAGATTTACCATTTACCATTCTCAAATCCAGACTGTGGAGTACATAGAAAGTGGAACTTCTGTCACATTCCCTAAGTGATTCTACAGACAGGTCCTGAAGACTATGGGCTCTAAAAATTGATGGTTATGTGGACAAGAAATGTCTTGCTCCTCTTTTCAGGTGGGTTGTGCTATTCTGTTGAATATAGTATAGAAGTTGTTACAACCTGCCCATAACAGAAGAACCAAGCAAACCATATAGGTTTAACTGTCTTAATTAACAACTTATAAATTACATAAATTGAATTCTTAGGCTCATTAGAAGTGCAAGACAGTCTTTTGATGTGCGGGCCTATGCACTGCAGGATGAATAGCATCCCATGTGCTTGTTTTACCTGCCAGCTCCTGTGGTAACCAAATCTGCTCCCCTACCTCTTAAATACCTCACCTAGGTGAGATCAGATCACTAAATGAATACATACTTGCTTTCAAGAAGAGTGTGTGGGACTTCCCTGGGAAATCCATACTTATCATCACAGCTATCCAGTGGGATGGACAGATGATAACTAAATAATGCTTATTATCCAATACAAGTAGCTTATTCTGCATACTGCGATTTTGGTTTTAGATAGTCAAACTCTTGATTTAGGCCCAGCATAGTTCCATAAGACTATACATATCTGATTTCATTTTGAGGCTTGGTTAGACATAAGACTCATATAAGAGGGTCAGTAGTAGATACATGCATAGCTTTTGACCACCAGCACGATGCCACAACTGGCTCATGTGATGGGTGACAGTTCAAATACATTAAAAATGTTGTACAAAATCACCCCCAGACTCTGTGTAAGAGGTATGTGTGAAACATAAGTGAATTTTCTTTTTAGATTTGGGCCTCATCCCCCAGATAGCTCATTCTATAAGCACAAATATTCTAGAATTTGAAAAAAAGTTCCATATCTGCTTCTAGTCCCAAGCACTTTGGAGAAGGAATGTT
The DNA here is from genome assembly GCA_004027025.1 of Myocastor coypus. Lineage (NCBI taxonomy): Eukaryota > Metazoa > Chordata > Mammalia > Rodentia > Myocastoridae > Myocastor > Myocastor coypus. The sequence goes on along the minus strand of PVJA010023493.1, from coordinate 23,709 downwards.
CAGCCTGTGTAAATACAATGCAAAGAAAGTATAGAAAAGGCCATTAATTTTTTTTTTTTTTTTTTGAGACAGAGTCTTGCTATGCAGTTCAGGCTGGCCTTGAGCTCACTTTTGTAGCCCAGGCTGGTCTCGAACTCACGCCGATCCTCCTGCCTCAGCCTCCCATGTGCTGGGATTACAGGTGTGCGCCACCACGCCTGGCTTAAGGCCATTAATTTCAAATGAGAACACTGAGGCATTCTTTCTGGACCACACATCTGGAACTGGGCCAGATGATCACAGTTTGGTTTTTATGCCCGACTTTGACTGCTCTTTGCCCTTCTCTCTTCTGTTGCTAGGTCACAGACCTCTCTCTCCCAGCCACCCATCTGCGTGTGCAGTATCTCGTTCCTGACACAGAATCTCTAAGCATTTGGGCTAGGCCGTTTAATTCCTAAGTTGGCTGGAACTGGATATAAATGAAGAATAAGTAGACCCTGCTGCCCCTGAGGGAACTAGGGTTCCTTGGAGGACGGCTGATTCCAGGACTGGGGCAGGAGAGGCACACTGTGAACCAGGGCAGCTTGAGATGCCCGAGAGCCAGGAAGCCACTGGAGACCAATGACGCCGTGCCACGAGGACCAGATGTCACAGAGCAGCTTCCCACAGGCACGGAGCGGGACACGAGGAGAACTGATGAGGATCAAAATACAGGCACATCCGGGGCTTAGCGGGGGGAAAGAGAGCCCAGGACTTTCTTCCAGGGCCCTGGCTGTGGTTTGATTCCTGACTCTCAGACTGCAGAAGACAGGGATGGAGAGAGCCTGGGGTTAGGCGTGAGTCACACACAGGGTTCCCTGTGAAGCGGGCTCTGTTACTGTGGGGGCGGGGAGGGGGGGTGGTGGGTGCCTGGCTCTGAAATGGAGATTACCCTGCAGGAGGCCTGCTGTGGTGCTCTTGGGATCCACTACCTTGCAAGGGCAGGAATCTGGATCAGGCTGAAGGAGAGGTGGAGCAGATTCCCACGCGGCAAGGTCCTGGAGCTGGGGAATGCCTTCGGAGTTGTCCCACGTGGGGTGAGGATTTCTGCCACTGTGGCTAGTGGGTGGGTGGGGCTCCAGTGCAGCACCTCCCTTCACCTGCGGGGGCCAAGAAGGCACCGGGCGAGTGGCACATCTCAGCCATGGCTGCTTCCGTGCTGCCGGGCACAGTAACCCCCAGAAGGTCTGGGAGCAGCAGGTTTCCTTGCCAGGAAATCATGAGAGAGGGAAGCTGGCGCTAAAGAAGCTGCGGCTGACACCGGAAGCTCCCTGGTGGCCACGGACATGTCCTCGAGGGTCCCTTTGGGATTCCTTGTGCTGATCGAGCATGGCCGCCACCTCAGGGGCTTGTTTTGGGCTCTTGGATATTCCTCCTTGGGAATCCGCACTGGCCACACCGCAGGACCACTCCCGTCAGTTAAGTCACGTGCGGACCGAGAGGCCCGCGTAAGAAACCCAGACACCAACTATGTTTCTTCCCGATCTACTGTATAGCACTGGCTGAACAGTGAGCGTCCACCCCGGGGCACTTTCTAAGGGAACAATTAAGTCCCCATTGCTATTCCTCTTACAATCCTTATGCTTTCTGAGATGGGGTCTTGCTGTAAGGCCAGGCTGGTCTTGAACACCTAGGATCAAGGAATCCTCCTGCCTTGGCCTCCTGAATAACTGGAACTACTAGCACGCATGCCTGCCCTCTAGGCCCTTCGTTGTTTGTATGGATGGGAGTTAGGCCTTTCTGTTCTCTGCAGCTAAAGGTACCTTAACCACTACAGGTATAAAGGGACATTGACTAGAAAAGGACGTTGGCCCACTTGTGTTTCAGATTCAGCCTAAGACATCAAGATAACAGATGCCTCCTGTCCTGACATGCCACAGGGAGGCCACTTGTGTGGGACTTGGAAGAAAGTACTAGAAGTAGCTTTTGAACTTGTGCGGCCAGACTCGTCCAGGAGTCGGGGGGGGGGGCGCAGCAGCACCCAGGGGCTGTGCCAGACAGGGCCATCTGAAGGAGGGCTGGGGGCCTGGGAGTCCTCTCATCTCTGGCAGAAGTGGCAGGATGCCTCTTGCTTTGTCCCTTGCCTGAAGCCCAAAGTGAAGGGTTTTGAAGGTCTAGGTATTTAATTCCTGGAGCTCCAGGGCCAGAGGGGGCTGATTTTTGGTTCTTGTTTAAGGTATAACTAAGGATCAGAGGCTGTACTTGGGGATAGCCTGGACTCTCGGGGGCAGAGTGGTCTTCGGAGCCCAGTGTGGCCTGCTATGGGGGCCATGAGTTGATTTCAGTGTCGCCTCTTCTAGGCTGCACTGAGTCCCTGCTCTATTCATTGGTGGAAAACCTAACCCCCAGTACTTCGGAATTCGACCTGAGATGGAGCCTTGAAAGGGGCCATTAAGTAAAAATGAGGTCAAGAGAGCGGCCGAGATCCAACAGGACTGTTTCCTTATGGGAAGTGACAGACTCAGCTGTGTGAGCCCGGAGGGAAGACCTCGAGAAAGGGAGAAGTCTCCATCGTCAAGCTGAGGAGAGCAGTCCCTCAGGGTCGGGGCTGCCCAGATGAAATGCCACAGGCCGGGCCAAAGGCCGGGTGGCTCTGGCAGCAGGCTTTTGCTTTCTCACAGTTCTGAGGCTGGAATCCAAGACCAAGGTGCCAGCAAAGTCGAGTTCTGGTGAGGTCTCTCCTCCTGGCCTGTGGACAGCCACCATCTCTGTGTCCTTGCATGATGCTTATGAGAGCAAGGAAGAGGAAGAGAGAGAGGGAGAGGGGGAGGGGGAGGGGAAGAGGGAGAGGGAGAGGGAGAGGGAGAGGGAGAGGGCAGGTAGCCTGGTATCTCTTCTCCTAAGGATAAAGTCCTATTGGATTAGAGCCCCCTGCCTCTCTGTGACTTCATTTGATCTTAATTATCTCCTCTAAGGCCAAGTTTCCAAGTGCAGCTACCCTGGGTTCAGGGCTTTAATCTATGAATTTTTAGGGAGGTAGGATGGCAAAATATCGTCCATAATACAAGGAGGCAGGCAGTGGGGAGGCTTTACAACAAACCCACCCTTGGTCTCAGTCCTGGGAGGGAATAAATTTCCATGGATTCTGTGGCCCAGTCTATGGTATTTATTATGATATCATGAGGTGATTGCAGAAAGGCACCCTGGAAAGATGAGGAGGCCTGGTGAGAAGAAGTTGGGGTCCATACAGTGCTGAGGACTAGAAGGAGGAGCCATTCCCAGGGGAGCTCACAGGGTCCTTCACATCTGTCTCTAAGACAGTGGGGAGGCAACATGGAGGCACATCAGGACAGTGAGAGAGCCCCACAGACTCCTGCCCAGAGCTTGGGACAAGTATGGCCCACGGGCTGGGAAAGGAGGCTCCATCTTCAGTGACATTAGGATTTTATGTGGCATTGACATGTCCATTCCAGAAATGAGTCTGCTCAGCGACTTGACTCAATTGGCAGACATTTTGTTGCCTGGAAGTGACCAGAAAACTTTGTGGGGGCCACAATTCAGCCCATGACACTAGTGTGGACTGTTGCGGGACTGCGGAACCAGATGGGTGCTTCCCTACAGCCAACATTTCTCATCTCCAGCGCAAAAGCTGCCACAGCTGGACCCTGGTCAGGGTGGGTACCCACGACCGCCATCGTCAGCACCCCTGCCCCCCTCAGTTCCTTATGTCACTCGCCCACAGTGACACACACATTACTCTCCTGATTCTGGATCCTAAATGGGCATCGGCCACTCCTCACCCGTCCTGGGTGTACCCAAACCTCTGAATCATCTCAGGCCACTCCTGTTCCTCTCCCTGCTTTTGGATCACTTGAACTTAAAGAGGTCAAACCAACAGAGCCCAAAGTCACCATGCGTATCATAATATTTGGGCTGTGAGACACAGGCAGGGGACTTCCCAAAGTGTCACAATGTTCCGGTGCCATAGGTGAACTAAGGCTTCCCTAGGGTTACAAACTGTAGCCAGAGGAAGTTGTCCCCAGGGAGAGCCGAGCTCCTAGAGAGACATCCTGTTTACTATGAGTCACCTTTGAATATGTCAGGCCCTGTCCTTTGGTAATTTGCTAATGAAATGGTGCCTATTAAGTATGTATATAGAAAGGTAAAAATAGGCTAGACATTTTCTAAATAGCTTTGGCACACAGAGAAGTGGTGAAGGAGTTGTGAGTTCTTTTGAAGGCGACATAAAGCTGTTCTTCATCATCTCCAACCACCTTAAATTTCATCCCTGGACAAACAAGAACCCCGCCCCCCAACTGCAGAAAATGAAAATGCTGTTCTTGATGGCATTGCTTCAGAAATATGCTCGGCCTGGAGAGTGCCAGCTTTTGTGGGACTCATTCTTACAGGGTCGAACCCTTGTGGTTTTTTAGCAGGAGGTAATTTCTGCGCTGGTTATGATTTGAAGGAGCTGGCCCATGGCTCAACTTGCTTAAATTGGAACAAGATGTCACCCGTGGTCTCATTCTCCTAGTAGGTACTTGAAAATAGATTCTTGTAAGATGGACAGGTTTCAGGCCATTCAGAGTGACTTTTGCTAGTTTCCATGACTGGAAATGACACCATCGTGCTGTCACTGCATTTCAAGGGCTTTCCACCTTGCTGGGACTCTGAGCTGAGCGGTTGTGGGTGTTTTTTTTTTTCTTTTAGGCAGTGGCAAGGAATTTTTCATAAAAACAAGTGACAAATTTCACTCAAGTTACTGACACATAAAAGGAAAAAATTAGTTTTTGCTTTGAAGCTAACCAGAAACAAATGCGACTGTTTCTCCAAAGGAAAAGTTGGAGTTTAGTTATGATCCATCCCCTCCCAGAAATCTAGGAAATTATACATACCGTACCCTCTGTTTATAATATGAATAACATGATTGTGTGCGGCGGGTCAATTGCAGTTCAGATGAGAATTTACTGCTGCTGAGCAGCCACCGTAGCAGGGGAGCAGGAGCGGCTGTTAACCCCTTCCTGATGCGTTCCAAATGCCTTTCCTTTGAGAAACACTTAGATGGAGGTCTCCTCCCAGTCCGAAACGGTGCTGCGGATACGTTCAGACCTTCTGACCTCCACTGGGGTTCTCCAGTGAATGAGCGCCTTGCATTGGATCGGATGGCCCTGGTGCTTTACGCTGAGAAAGGGGCGTGGCTTACGTGCAGCCCCACTGTCCTGTGCCGAGGAGCCCCAGGAGAAGCACGCAGCTTGCTGTGACGGGCCACCTCCTGTGCATGGAGTGGCCTGTGTGTTTTCCCAGCCTGCGCTCCATCCACCCGACTGAGGACTGGATGTCGGCTTCCTCTGGGGGATGGCAGACATAGGACTCAGAGCCGAAGCAGCTTGCTGGAGCTCGTGCAGGGTGCAGCGTGGCGAGGACTTGCACTGGGGCTTTGTGGGAATCCGAAGACCACCCTGCCATGCTGGCCTCCATGGACAGCCTCACACTCGCTCTTCAAGCCAGTCCGCCTGGATGGTTACAGTGGAAGATTCTGAGGAGAAAGCCAGGTCAGGCTGTGGGGCATCAGAAGCCCCTAGGAAGTCACAGACAGCCACTTGTAGTTCCCAGCCTGGCGCCTGGGAGAGGATGCAGCACAGTGCAGCAGGCTGAACATGGAGTCTAGAGCATTCCAGTCAGGTGCAGCTCTGGGCAGACTCTCTCCTAACTCTGTGTCCTTGTGGGGGTGGCGACACCCCCACCCATGATGAGCACTGTTTCTCATGGCCCCTGCACCTGAGTGTATCCATGAGAGTTTCTGTTCCAAACTCACCGCCATACATCCCCACTTAGGGTGCCTATTTCTTGCCTTCCACCTCCTAGGGCAGCTGAAAGCTACCCCTGACCTCAGAGAGGATAATAGGGTACTTCGCCCCCTTTCCTTCATCAGTCTGATGTACAAACTGCCTCTGGGACTGGATCTGGGACACTGTCTTTGGAGGCATGGATACCCAAAGCTCTACTCCTCCGTGTTTACTGAAGGCCTACTATGCGCAGGCACTCTACCTGGGACAGAAAAATGAATAAAACACGAATGCTGCCCCCAGGGTAGGGACCTTGCATTCCGGGTGGAGAGACAGATACACAGGTATGCATTATAAATAGTGCATGGTAAGGGTGGGGTCAGAGGTGCACACCGAACCCTGGGACAGCTGAGTGGAGCAGGCTGTGGTGCAGCCCTGGGGTAGAGCGCTTGCCTAGCAGGTGAACCCTGGGTTCTACCTTCAGCCTACAGAAAACAAGAAAGCAAACAGACGGCAAGAAAGAAGCACAGATAAGGAACAAGGAGCCCAATCTGGATGCTGCAAGTAGCTTTCAGAAGCGGGTATTGTCTTAGATGTGGTTCCAAAAATTCAGCAGATACCGGCCTGGGTTGAGGACCTTGGCCTGGGACAAGCAAGCAGGAACTACATTTCCCAGAATTCTCTCTGCTGCAAGGTCCTGAGCTGGAAATCTGGAGGGTGGGAAGGAAGCAGCACTTGATCTATGTGCACGGTTAATGCAGGGGCTTGGGCTCACAGGAATTCGTGGCTGAGGTGACAGAGGAGCTGGATCCATGTCTACAGTCCCCCAGAGACTCCAGGCTTCCTCTTCAGCTCTGAGCTCTGTCCAGGTGGTGTGGTTAGGTCAGAGACGAAGGTTCAGTCTCTGCAGCCTTGCTGATGCCAGAGTGTGGGTGCCCAAGTGAGGTCTGTGTCATACTCGTCCCCGCAGACCTATGAGTAAAAGAGTGTTTCCCAAGGGCAGATGTTGAGGGTTAGGTGGCACATGATGCAGGCCTATTTTCAAAACTGCTTTGGAGATTTCATCACTGTGTGCACTTGTGCAAAACCAGAAAGTAAGGCCTAGGGTGGCGATGGCGAGCCTTTTAGAATGTCCAGTGACCACAAACAGTCCACTGGGCACTGGTGCCATAGGTTTGCCACCCCTGCTAGGTCAATGGCCTGACCCAGGCTCTTGGGGCAGTCCTGAGATACAGGGAGCCAGGTGTTGTTACACACGACCGTAATCCTGGTGCTGTGGGAAGCTGAGGCTGGAGGATTGCCAGCCTGGGCAACTTAGTGACTTAGCACAATCCTGTCTCAAAGTGGCAAAAGAAAAAAGAAAAAGGCTAGTGAGGTAGCTCAGTGCTAGAGTTCAGTTTGCAGGAGGGAAAAAAGAGCCATGGAAAGAGGAAAAGAGCAGGGATTGTGAGAAGAATGTGGGATGGTGGAGGCTGCTGCTGGTGTTACAGGCATGTTTTACAGTAAACTTCAAAAAAAAAAAAATGAGGGCCAGCAAGATAGCTCAGTGGACTAAGCACCTGCTTTGGCAAGCTCAGATACCAGGGTTTGATTCCTGGTCCCGGATGCCATGCTGGCCCTGGCCCTGGGTGTCCCTAAGGGATGGGAATGGACCAGCTCCATGATGATCTTTGGGGCCACTGTTGTACATGTGGCCTACCATTGCTGTGATGTGGCGCATACCTGTGTCTGGTTGCAACAGGGCAGAGAGATTATGACTCATGAATAAATCCTCAGTTTCAGTGGCTTCAACTGCAAGAATTTTACTTGTTCCTATTGTGCTGAGGTGATAATTAGCCTTAGTAGTTCTTTTCCAAATTGTGTCTCTTTGTCTCATGACACTGTACTTATCACTGTGGTCTAAGAGAATTCCCCAGAGGGTGACATAAGTGTAGATAGTCCTGCTCACCAGGGTGACCCAGGTCACTTGGCCAGGCCTCAGGATGGCTTGTCTCACCTCCACCTTTAAAGAATGAGCCACCTGTGGGTGGCTCCTCTATACCCTATGGTATAGAATTGCTGAGCCCATTTAGTTAGGCCTCTAAACTTCTCAAGTTGATCAAACTTGCAAACAGATGTGTAAAAGCACAATTGTACATAATAATGGGGTGCTATGTAATGTTTAGGTATAGGTGCATGTTGTGTAATGTTGAAATCAGGCCAAGCATATCTGTTCTCAATGTATTATTTCTTTATTATGTAAATACTTTAATCCTTTCTTCTAGTTTTTGCATATATGGCATATAATGCTTGCTGTAGTCACTATACCAGAGCTTCTTGCTGCTATGTAACTGTATCCTAGAACCCTATGATTAACCCCTTTCCATGTCTCCCACCCCTACCAGCCAGTAGGCTGCTGTTTAGATTTGTAGTTCACAACATTCTTTCCATGGGCCAGGGAGGCCAAGGAGATGGCTCAGTAGAATAAGTGCTTGCCTGGCAACTGCAAGGTCCTGAGTTCAAGTCTAGTACTGCAAAAAAAAAAGAATTTTTTTCCATGGGCAGGGAACTGCACACAAACAATTAGGTATTCCCAAGAGAGAGCCGTGAGTGTTACACTGTTCAGGAATAGGTTGGTTATGTAGGTGAAATTTGACCATTTATTATCTTAGTTGCCACAATACAAAATGAAGGACTTAAACTTCTTTTAAAAAGAGCCTATTCTTCCCAATGTCCTAGAGGTTTTAATTATAAATTTTCATGTCATAACATCTTAGAGGTCAGGATAAAGCTGTGAAGTGCTTTGAATTTATAAGCCATCATGCAAAGACATTAATGTTTTAATTTTCTTGTGGATAATTCCTGGTTGATGGTATGATATTGTGATGGTCAATTTTATGTGTTCACTTGGCTAGGTCATGATACAATATTTGGCCAAAAATCAGTCTAAATGTTGCTCTAAAGATATTTTTTAGGTGAGATTGACATGTAAATCAGTGGACTTTGATTAAAGCAGGTGGTCTTCCATAATGTGGAGGAGCCGTAAGCAAGCAGGTGAAGGCTCAGGTCCTTTTGAGGAAGAAAATCTTTGTCCTTGAACTTGAGTTTGACATCAAGTCTTCTTTGGGTGTCTGGCCACCTGCTAGATATATTTCAGACAGGTCAGTCCTTACTGTTACTTGAGCTGGTCTCTTAAAATCCATCCATCCATCCATCCATCCATCCATTCATCCACCGATCCATCCATCCATCCACCCATCCACCCACTTACCTCCCTACCTCTCCCTATCTCCTATCTCCCTATCTCCCTATTTTCCAGAGGAGTTCTGCTCCTCTGGAAAATTCTAATATGAACATATTTTCTGAATGAAGGAAAACAATTAACATTTGTTACTTTGCATTGAAAAGTTAACCCAGGGAGTGAACATCATCCATGCACTTGTGTTTTCTTCCTTCCTTGGAAGTGGGGTGATAGTGCACGTACCCTAGATTTCAACATCCCACTATCAGCCTTGTCCTGTCAGTGATATGAATCCTGGTTATCATTCACAGTAAATCAAATGCTACAGCCTGTGCAGCTGTCTCTCACATCAGTACCAGAGAAGTTAAAAGTGAAACAGAAGGCAAGGTAGGCATTGCATGAAACTAAGGCTTTCACTCCAGAAGGCCCAAAGGAGAGCAGGTGGGGCGCGAAAGGGGAATTTGCATCAATAGTGGAAATAGGGCTGGTGGGAACCATCGAGTATCAGTGAGCCAGGGAATGAGCACCCCTCTGGGGCTGGCAGCCTGGCTGTGTGTGGGTCTTCATATAATGTTTTTTTGTTCTTCTAAAGATAATGATAACTATTTTAACTTTCCTACTTGGACTTGGGATGTAGCATAGTAGTAGGGTGCTTGCCCAGCATATGCAAGGCTCTGGGTTCCACTCCCATCCCCTAATAATATGTACCTAGTTGTGACAGGGAATATCAAAGTGCTGTGGGTAGTTCCCAGCTTAAGTGTTTAGCACAGTGCCTGGCCCCTGCTAGGCTCTCCACTGGTTGCAGGGAGATCTGACAATATCCTCATATTGTCAGATATTCTTTTTTTTTTTTTTGTCAGATATTCTAAAATCAACATATCCATACGATATTCTAAAATCAACATATCCATAATGTGCTTTAATATGCAACAAGATTATCACAATTAAGTTGTAGGAAAATGAACTCTCAGCCTCAGGTTTTTGTTTCTGATTGTGTGTCGTTAGTCAGGTCAATAATCTGCCCTTGTCTCAGTTTCCTCACTGGAGGATCAATGAGATGGTTTCTAAACTCTCTGGTACTAGTTCCCTATGGTTCTGTGAAGCTAGCTTCAGAGGGCCCAGTATTTGAAGCATGTTCCTTTATAATATAATTCAGTTCAATCTTGAATATTCTAACCTCTGTTAAATCTCTGGGGAGTAGTAAGATCTTGCTTTAGTTCCCTGAGGGAAGAGACTGTAAATTCTAGGAACTCCTTGAGGGAAGGGCTGTATCCTTCTTGGTAGCCTTCTTAGACCTGAGGTAATGGCTGTAGGATGGAAGAAGGAGAGTAAAATAGGCCTAGAGGATTGACTCATGTATTTCCAGAGCTGGAGGGGAGCTCTCTCAAGAGAGAGAACCCAGAGTATGCTTTGGAAAAGGCAGAGTACCTCTTGGGTAGTGTTGTAGACTGAATTTGTCCTCCAGCGGTTCTGGTGCTGACAGCTTGACCACCTGTATGGCAGCGCTGAGGAGGAGGAGCCTTTGAGAGGCGGAGCTTGTGGGAGGTAACTAGCATCGTGGGGCCCCGCCCTGCGGATGGATCTGTGCTCCTCACGTGGGAGTAGGTGCGACTTGGTTGCTGTGAGAGAGATTTTGTTTTTTTTGTCTTTTTGAGACAGGGTCTCCCTATGCTGTTCAGGTTGGCCTTGAGCTCAATGTTGTAGCCCAGGCTGGTATCAAACTCGCACTAATCCTTCTGCTTTAGCCTCCCAAGTGGTGGGATTACAGGTATGTGCTCCAGTAATCCTACATCCAGCGAGAATGGGTTTTATAAAGCCATCTCTCCTTGATCTTAGTCTCACACATACTCTCCTACCACGTGATGCCATCCGCCATGCTAAGACATCTGAGGTCCTCATCAGACATAAGGACTTGATGTGGGCTTCAAAATAGATATCTTGAGCCGGGCGTGGTGGAGCATGCCTGTAATCCCAGCACTCGGGAGGCTGAGGCAGGAGGATCGATGCGAGTTCAAGACCAGCCTGGGCTACAAAAGTGAGCTCAAGACCAGCCTGAACTGCATAGTGAGACCCTGTCTCAAAAAGACAAAAAAAAAAAAAAAACCCAAAAAAACAAAAAAATAGATATCTTTTGTAAAAATAGCCGTCCTAGGTACTTCATCATAGAAACGAATTTTTTTCGGGGGCGGGGAGGCTGAGGGGTTGGCTCAGGCTGCCTTACGGGCAGGTCTCACGCTCCATAGGAGGAGGAGATCGAACCGCGGTCCCCGGCGCCTGAGTGACTTTGCAGAATCATGTGCTTTAATCAACTGAGCTACGTGGCAAGCCCGCAAAAAGTTGAGAAGGATTTTTTTCTGGGTGCCTCAGGCGGCCTTAAATGTGGGCCTGGGGACCGAACCGCTGTCCCCTGTGACTGACTGGGATTGCCAGTGCGAATGCTTAAGCCACTGAGCTAACCTGAAAGCCCGTGGTGTTTCATCAAAGCAGCACCGACAGCAGCACGCCTGCGGTGTGCCTGTAGAGGAAGACGGGAGTTAAGATGGCAACAGCGCGCGAAGGCAGTTTGCACGTGGCCTTCAATACAGAACTCAGAGACAGTATTTCACCGACTAAGCATTTCTGAGGAAGGACGTCTAAGATGTTATGTGGCCCGTCGATCAGAAAACAGGCGCAGCAAAGGGGTGAGAGACACTGCTGAACTAGACAGACATCGGGTGTAGCTGGGGCTAGGACAGAAGGGCTTCCTCACTCTTGACCTGGTTCTGCTGCCCAGTTGTGCTGTAAAAGTGGCAGATGGTCCGCGAGTGTGGCTGAGGGATGTCGCCCGTGATGACTCTGTGCTGCCGAAAGCGCCTGCTTATTTTGCTAGGGGCTATCCTGGAAATAGTTTTGTTTTCCAAGCCTGTCACTGACCGTAGCTCATGGTGGGGAAATTTGGCTTCCTTCCTGGCTCATTTGCCCTGGCCTTTTCCTTGGCGGTCCTGCAGTGGATTGGTACGTGTCTGGGCACAGTGGCTCGCGAGGGAGAGGCTGCTGATGGCCCTTTTTTCTTCCCACCAGTGTACCGCATCATAAGGCAGCGCTGGAGATGACAAAACCACAGCCCCCTGTGGCTTTGGTTGTTGACTGAATTGCTTAAAAAACACTTGGGGGGGGGCAGGTTAGGCTAGACCGTGAGGTCAGTGGAGGTACAACGCAGGTATTCTTTGTGGTTCTTCCTAATGCCGGAGGATAGTGCCACCAAGATTTGTGTCTTTTGTTCTCCTTACTTCTGTTTAACTTACCTGCCTGTTTTTATGTCTGTGTGTTAAACAATCTCTGGCCTTGTACAGTCTTGCTCGATAAGACAGCCCCAGGAATTTCATACTGCCAGGGCGTGAGGATACGGTCCTGGGCAGGGGCAAAGGCAGGGGCGGGCGCCGGTGCCCGGCTCTGCAGCCCAGTGCGTGTCTGAGGGAGGCCGTGGCCACAGGAGGCCAGCTGACCACCAGAGGCTGCAAGCTGGCTCCCCGCTGGGCGCAGGCTGCGTGTGTCCTGCGACCCCGCCTTCCTTTCTGCATTCATTTTCCAGGCAGCTGGCACACCTGGATGGCTCTCTTCCTTACATTTTGCTGTCTCTGTTTTGGTGAAACCTCTGCATGCACTGGAGTTTGTACCAGAAGGCTTTCTTTCTTTTTGCCCTTTCTGCGTTGTCTCCTCATTCACACGGGCTTGCCTTTTGCACATTAAGCAGCAGATCATTCACCCCCGGGGTTTAGGCGCTGGGCTGTCTTGACCTACATGCAGCAGAAGATGTTTCCAGGCAGGTGTGGCTGTCAGGGTCAACTCAGCTTCATTTACAACTGCTATTTTTAATGAAATTTGGATTTTGAAAATTTCAGCTCTGAGGAATTTCCCACTTGCATTATTTTACCTGTTTGTAAATAAGTGTCCACTGCACAGTAGAGTTGCACGCTGTGTCCTGTGGTTGCTAGGTTGGCCCCCAGTGCAGCCTTTCTAAGGTTTCAGCGTGCTTCAATGTGATGCATCGGCAGTGGGCGGAGAGCTCAGGGTGTAGAATCCCCACTCTTCTAGAACGGTCACACCAGGAGCTTTATGATGTTGCATGGTACCTTACACTGTAGGACAGACAGTCTCTCTCTGTGTCCCTGTCTCTGTCTTTGTCTCTTTCTCTAAAAGGAAGATTGAGAATCTGAAACTTGGGTATTTCCTGAAAGTTGCCTGATTATGCATGTTGGACCTTAAAAATGTTCATGAAAAGTGCTCCAGGGTCACCAAGTCACAGGACTCTCTGAGTCTAAAAAATGTCTGCGGAGTCTATGGTGTGGTGGGTGGAGCCTGGGCCAGCCACAGAAATGAGTGCAGTCAGGGAGCTGATGGGCCAGGGGACAGGAGTGTGTTGGGAGCTGGAGGCCGGTCCCTGATGGTTAGAGACTGGCACTGGGAAGGCAGGGCAGTGACAGACATCATGGGGCTCTGGGTGGAGAGGGGTATGCTGGCCCCCTGTACCTTGAGGAACAGCAGGGTGGCCAGGGCTGTGGGTAGAGCAGGTGGACAATGAAGCCAGCCGGAGGCTGGGGGAGCCGAGGCACTCGGGGCCAGAGCAGTGCGAGACTTCCAGGGGATCTCCACGATGCTGCTGATGTCACCAGGCTGACAGGCCGCTCAGAACACAAAGGACACTGGGGAGCTAGGGAGAGGTCGTGTCCCCTCCCATGGCCTCAGACCACCATTGCTCTGGCCCTGCTCCTCGGGCTCGGGCGTTGGAACTGCATCTCCAGATCCACCCATGCATAGCACTTGGAGGTGGGGCATTTGGGGAGAAATTGAGGTTAAATGAGGTCATGAAGGGGGGTGGCAAGGATGGCACCAGTGGCTCTATAAGCAAAGGAAGAGATCTGCACTGGAACAGAGCTGTCCTCTCTTGCCATCTTCTGCCCTTAGCAGATAGATCCTGGCACCTTGGCACTGGACTCCCTATCTCCAGAACTCTGAGCTGAATAAACTTCTTCTGTTGATAAAGTTCTCAGTCTGTGGCATTTTGTTATAGCAACATAAAATGGACCAAGACGTCCATTCAAGATGCCTTTGAGAAGTCAGCTGTAGTAAGTGCCAGGCATATGGCAGACTTAGGTGCTGGAGGTGCAAAGACTGATAGATAAGACCTAGCTGTAAGGCATGGGGAGTTTGCTGTCTCATCAGGGAAGGCAGGAGGGTATCGGCTCCCAGGGTAGGGAAGAAAGGGCCCAGCCAGCAGGCAGAGGGGTAGGGAAGGTGTGGCCATGGCAGGCAGCCATTACCCTGTGTCTCTTCCATAAAAAAAGAAACCAGAAAGGCAACTTTCTAGATTTGAGATTTTAGCAAGCCGCTGAAAAAATTATTAGCACAGTGTGGACGAAGATGTTTGATGATCTCTGATGTAACTCCTGGAGCGGTGGGGAACTTTGAGTTCTTATTCTGTCTCTGCCCCTAACTTGCCAGCCATCTAGGCAGGCCACCTCACTTCTCTGATGCCGGTGACACCATCTGTCCCCAGAGCAGCCAGCTGTCCTTGCGAGCTCTTCAGATGTTCCCAGTTCTATAAGCCGGTAACACAGCATCTAAGGAGGATTCTTTTAATGAACTTCCTGTGGCCAAAAAGGTTGGGATGTATGGGGACTGTACTTTTATGCCACTTCCTCTAACTACATGCCCCCAGAGGGCTGTTACATTGGGGGAATTCATTATGGTGACTAATAGTGGCCACCCAGACTCTTAAGAAAGGGCCAGGAGTAGCACTACCGAAAGGAACTTTCGCTTTGCTGGCCTCTCCAAAGCTGTGGGTGGCAAGGGAAGCAGAAAGGCTGGTGGAATTGTTCAGATGGATGAATTCTGGAGCTGGCACCTGGTAATGCATGGTCTCTATGATGGAGCGCACCACTGCCTTTAAACTCCAGGTGTCCCCAGCTGTGGAGCTAGAAAAAAGAGTGTCCTCCCCTGCAAACACGGATGCTGCCCTCTGCCAGAGGAGAAGCTTAGTATTGTGCATCTATTTGGTTATTGCTTGTTTACCTTAACCACTAGAAAGCTTAGCAGAAAGCAAAATGACCTGGATCAAGTGAAGTTAGTTTTTCAAAGAACTGCTGAGTTTTAGGTTCACTTAGTAGGGTGCTCAGGGAGGAAAGAGTGGAGCAGCTGGGCTGGCGTGGAGTTGTGGAGGCTGCAAGGAATTGCAGGGAAAGGCATCCTTGGAAATGGTTCACGAGTGTTTCTCTCATGACCACCCTGAAAGGCTGCGGGAAATCAGCGGGATGGTTGTGCTTGATGGGTGCTCTGAGAGGGGAGAGGGGAGATCGGAGGGCGAGAGGAAGAGGAAAGCTGCTTGCAGGGAGACTGGAGAAGAGCCCGGGGGCGGGACCAAGACATAACATGCAGTTGGATGAAGTCTTACCACATGCTAAGTGATGCAACCTTTCCCTCCTTGCCTCACAAGTTCTCCAGGAAAACCAATACCACCTCCCAGTGAGTTTTACTAAGATTTTTGATGGGACAAAGTGATGAGTTAACCTCAAGACATGTTCAGGGTGACCCAAGGCCACTTGGGAGGTCTAGCCATCCACGGGTCATATTGATGCATGTTGAGTCTTTATCTGAAATGTGTGGGACCAGAAGTGTTTCAGACTTCAGCATTTTAGAGATTCTAGACTATTTGCATAGATGGTACTGAATGAGTGATCTGGGATTTGGGACTATTTCAAATTTTGGATTATTGGATTAGGGATATGCAACCTAGGTCTTGAATAAGTTTCCTTTTTTTTTTTTTTTTTTCCATTTTTGAGGTGGAGTCCTGCTACATTACCCAGGGTGCTCTTGAACTTCTGGTTTATGCAATACTGCTGCCTCAGTCTCTTGCGTACTGGGACTCTAGATGCCTGAGATATCTGCCATAATATTTTATTGCTAAATATTACTGCTAGAAAACAGCATGCCTGATGGAGTAAAAGTGTGGGCCTCCTTCTGCCCAATGAAAACTGCATGACTCATCGAACATTTTGTTTATTCATTTGTTTGGCTTTGGCTAAACAAGGCTGCAACATTTAGTGTCCACTTGTGGAATAGAGTTCTTACCACGCTGCTCCTCATAATTTGTTATCTCTCGTTGCTATGCTGATATTAGCTATGTAAATGTTTTGTTTTGTTTTGTTTTGTTTTTTGTCTTTTTGAGACAGGGTCTTACTATGCAGTTGAGGCTGGCCTTGAGCTCACTTTTGTAGCCCAGGCTGGTCTCGAACTCGCACCGATCCTCCTGCCTCAGCCTCCTGAGTGCTGGGATTACAGGTGTGAGCCACCACGCCCGGCTTTGTAGATGGGTTTTTTTTAAAGACACTCAAATTTGTGATTTTAAGATACCTCACCCGGTGGACATGAGTGCTGACCAGTAGAACTTAAGGTGTGGTGGAAATGCTCCACGTCTCTTTGTCCCCTGAGGTGGCCCTGTGCTACATGCGGCTCTTGTGCATGTGAAATGTGGCTAGCACAACTGAAGAATTAAATTTGGAGGTTTTTTTGTTTTTTATTTAGGGTTTACAGGGTCTCACTACATAGATCAGAATCATAGTGATCCTTCTGTTTTTAGCCTCCCAGGTGCTGGATTACAAGTGCCCACCACCATGCCTAGTCTCAGTGGATGGTTTAGTGCGCCCTGGGGGTGGGGCTGGCATGGCATGGCATGCCAGGGATTAAAGTTTCAGTTTGTTTTAATTTCAATTAGCTTGAAGTGGAGTTTCAGTAGTCACGTGAGGCTGCTGGTGGCCGAGGCAGGGAACACAGCAGGCCTAGCCCATTTACAGTTGCAAAGGCTTCCAAATGCCCAAGGATTTCTTTTTCAAGCTTAAATAGTCTTTATGTGATTCATTTGCTGAAAACGTCTTTTTGAGTAATAAGGAATTTATATCCTGTTTGCATGATGAGGGAGTTTAATCTCAGTTTGTTTATAAAAATAACAAAATTAAGCAAGTACTCCGTATTTACTGAAACCATATATAATTTCCACTATCAGTTTATTCCCACAGTTTTACTAAATGATGGCCACTAGGGCTGCCTGCCTGTCAGAACAAGCCATGACCTGCTTTAAATAGGAGGTTTGGGGGAGATACTTTAAAGACGTATGTTTTAGTTCTGTGTCTTAACCTGGCGGATATTCACTCGCACGTTTGTTTTATAATTATTTGCTTAGTCGTACTCATCTTATGTAATTTTCTGTGTATGTTGATTTATACAATAAAACAAAAACAGAAAGTCTTTCTAGTTTAAAAGCCTACTGCCATGGAGGCTGAGAACATAGCTCAGTCCTCTAAGCACCTGCCTGGCAAGTGCAAGGACCTGGGTTCAGTCCCTGGTACCGCATGCTGTGCTGGATCAGGAACTGTAGGTGTGCTGTGTGGGCCATTGAAATCAGGCATGGTGGCACACGCCTGTGATCCCGGCACTGGGGAGGCTGAGACAGGTGGGTCACTAGAGGTCCAAGCTGTGTAGTGAGACACTATACCAAACAAACAAACACACAAACAAATAATACATATATATTTTTAAAAGCCTAATGTGATGAAACAAAAACAATCATTTCACAGATTGATTAGGAATTATGGAGAATCTAGAAATGAACCTAAGAACAAATATGAACTTATTCTGTAGTAGAAGTAGCATATTAATTCAATGGAGAGAAATAAATCATTTAATAATTGATGATAGTGATAGCCTTATTTGCTTATGATAACAAAATTCATGGGGATTTTTATTTGCTGGAATCAAACATATGTCATTTGAATTCATGTTTTTCTATAAAATAAAAAATGCTGTTGGACTTGGCATTGGTGGTATGCGCCTGTCATCCCAGCAAAGAGTATTTTTTAAAACTTTTACCTGCAAACTTGAGTTTTCCTTATTTAATTTTAATCCCAGCTGGATGAAGTCTTTAATTGTAACTCTCAAATTAATTGTAGATAGGTATGTTCACACAGAAGAAAAAGTCATAAAATAGTGAGCACTTTTTATAATCTTTGAGTAGAAAGGGATTCTCTAATCATGTTCTTAAATCATAAAGAGAAGTAATTGGCAGCCCAGTCAAATAGCCTAGCGGATAGCACCTGTAAGCAAGCGCAGGGGCCAGGGGTTTGATCCACCCCCCCTGAACCCTCCCACTGTGCCAGCCCTGCTTTCTGGCACACTGAGACAGCAGCTGAGACTGGGCGTGGTGGCGCATGCCTGTAATCCCACCTCTTGGGAGGAGGCTGTAAACAGGAGGACCACTACAAAGTCCTATCTAGTTGTGAGACCCTGAATACCCTGTAGACCCATCCCTAAAAATACCAAAAAAACAAAAAATGAAAAACCCCACTACCACCACCAACTCCCTCCCCGCCAAAACAATCAAGAAAAATAATTGGAAATTTGACAATAATCCCCCCCCCCCCCCCCCCGGGGAACTGGGGATTGAATTCAGGCCCTTGGACTTGCCAGGCAACCACTTATACTACTCAACTATCTCCCCAGGCCCTTAACAGTAATCCTAAGTAAGAACTTTAGACAAGAAAATTTCCCAAAGTCAGGGCTGGGGAGACAGCTCCATGGCACAAGTATCTGCCTGGCAAGTACAGCGTCACGAGTTTGAATCCTGAACCCGCAAAAACAAAACAAAAAAAAAACCTTCCCAAAGTAAAAGAACAGATGTATTTATTTATTTATTTATTTAGTCTTTTTGAGACAGGGTCTCGCTGTGCAGTTCAGGCTGGCCTTGAGCTCACTTTTGTAGCCCAGGCTGGTCTCGAACTCGCACCGATCCTCCTGCCTCAGCCTCCCAGGTGCTGGGATTACAGGCGTGCGCCACCACACCCGGCTCAAGAACAGATTTATTTATAATATGACAGTTAATAGTTTGATTTATATAAACTATCCACAGTAAACTTTTATTTTTATTTTTTATTTTATTATTTATATTTTAGGGAAGGTCTATAACAAGGATATAGGCTAGATCGGACTTGTAGTGATCCACCTGTTTACAGCAGCGGGTTCAATCCCTGGGCCTGCTGTGGCCGGCTGGATGACAATTGAGACTGCGTGTGGTGGCTGATCTAGTAGTGACACCCTGAACATCCTATAGACCCTTCCCTAAAAAAAAAAAAAAAACAGAAAAAAGAAACCAAAAAACCAAAAAACCTCACAATGACCCTTCTGCCTCAGCCTCCCCAGTGGAGGGTTTCCAAGCAACTGCCACCGCACCTGGCTCTTCCTTAATTTTAAACACACAGTTTCAGCAGAATTTAAATAATGTTTAGCTGAAAACAGATAATATTATGTGTCAGCAAGGAAGCGGAGTAGCTGCTGGGAGACGGAGGGGATGCAGTGTGAACCCACACTGGAGAACGCTCGGCCGCTTCCTACGGAGTTGAGACTACAGCTAGGTGACAGTCCGGGTGCCCCGTTCCTAGGCCCTTATCCAAGAGACCTGGAAGCTTCTGTTCTCGTAGCAGTTACACCCTGGTGGTTACAGCACAGGTATTCATAGTCACTGCAAATTGGAAACAACCTGAAAATCCTTCATGGAGGAAAGCATAAGCGAGGTGTCCATCCAAATCATGGGATACCACTCAGGAATAAAAGGGGACAAATTAGCGCTTCACGTAACAACATGGATCAACTTCAAGGGCACCACTGGAAATCGAATGTGAAGGGAAAGAAGCCAGCCCCAAAAGACCACGTGTCGTTCAATTCCTTCCGTATGACACTCTGGAAAGCACGAAGTCACAGGAACAGATTGGTGGCTGCCAGCGCTTGAATGCGCAGTGAGAAAGTGAAAGGGCGCAAGGAAATTTTGGGGAGCATTAAAGGGTTCTGGATCTTGATAATGGCACTCCAACTCGTGGACATTGACACCAAAACATTAATTTTACCTCACATAAAATAATAGGTCAATAAAAGGCTCTTTCTAAATTAAATACTGAGTTGAAGACCTAACGACATCTCATGTCTCTGCTCTTTGACTTAATTTTGAATCTCTGTGTCCTTGTTTTAAAACACAGTTCCTGTAAACTGATGCAAAATATACATACAAAAGTGCACAGGTCATAAATGTGGAATGTGGGCTGTCACAACTGTCATGAGCTTAGCTAATCCCTAGCCAGGTGGGGGATCGAACATCGCCAGAATCTCTCTCTGCTCCTTTTTCTCTTTCACAATCTGACTTCCAACACGTACAGTTGCGCCTGTTTCCCAGCATTGCAAAATAGGACCATGCAGTGTTGAATACTCTGAGTAGATTATGTTTTAAATTAGTTTTCCATATAACTAAGCATGGATAAGCCAAGCAACACTGAGGAGGCTGGGGTGCATAATCACCCTGAGTTCTTCTACTCTCATATCTGGAGTCTGCAAGTCCAGAGAATTGTGAGGTACTTTGTGTTTGAAATACATTTTTTTTTTTTTTAGCTAACCAAACTATCATTTTTTTCTTTAAAGGCTAACCTAAAGGCATCTGAGCAATGCACAAGAACGCCATACTGGTCCTTTACGATCTATATTTTCTACGCAGCATTTCATCCTTTGCATGGGTAGACATCAGTCTTAAACTTGGCCTGATATTCTGATCCTGTCATACGATACACCCTTGGTACTTAGCCAAATGACGATCTACAAACTTTTCCTGCTTTCTTCTTCTGAGACCATGCCTGACTTTAGCTCAGAGACTAAAGAGACTTCTTGAAAAATATGGTACTGAAGCCTGCTCAGAGGCTGAATATTTGCAAATCTCCAGTGAAAGTAAATCCATATGGCAGGTCTGGTCGCAGCTTGACTCCTGCATTACTGGTCCAAAACCTTTTAAGAATTTGTGCGAGTGTATACCTGCACACATAATCTTGTATGCGTTCTTTGTGGTGGAAGTCAATTGTCCTGGGTTTTGTTTTTGTTATTTTTTTCCACTGAAAGAACCTGGGAAATCAGCAATGAGTTTCAGGGTTGGGGCAGGCTTTATGCTCTTCCCAGTAACCAAGCCACAAAAAGGAAAAACAGGACAATTTTTTTTTTACAATTAAAAAAAAAAAAGTCTTGTAAAAATAATATCAATAACAAACACTGATTTGCAAGAGTTCTATGTGTCTTCCAATTAATTAAAAACCTAAGTCCAACATGACACCTTATACCGTTCTGAAAAAGCCAGATAGCTGCTTGCTTCATCATTAGGTATGACTGCAGTCACATAGCCAAAGGGAACGGTATCCCCTGGCTGGGTGTGACCAGTGGAGCTGTGCGTTCCTTGCTTATTACTATTCAGAAATGATGGAAGGACTGCCTGCTGTGAAGAGGAGCTCAGCCAGAACATTCTTTAATCATGTCCTCTCACTTCCTCTCCTTTCACCTTTCATTGTTAGACTACAAACTCCAAGTTTCTGGCCTCAAGCCAGAGTTTTAATGCAAAAGATACGCTTTTGTTTCTGTTACTGTCATAGTTTCTAAGATGAGAATGTGACGCAATTCTCATGATATAATTAGAAATTACATCCCTGGGACTCAAAATAAAATTTGGTGCCTAGAGACCATAGTTAGTTAGACCTCTGGATGCTACAGTTGGAAGCTCCTTTGTGTTCCTTGAAGGAACGTGGCCTGCCTCTACTGCCACAGATATTATTCTATTATCTTAGAAGCCTCCGCTTTTCCAGCCAGGGAGCCCTTCCCTCTATTACTTTTCATTCTCTCAAAATGTTTGGATGTAGGCGGGGATTATTTTAGTTGGAAGCATGCACATTTGTGTCTTGAGAACTTTAGCTAAGATGTTTAGTTAAAGGGTTTTGTTGGATATTATGAGGGAGGTTGGGCTTCAGGAATAGTTTGCTTTAGCAGTTTAATTATAAGGCTTCTTTCTTTCCTATTGAACTTTCCATGGTTTCATCTGTTTGTGGTTATAACAATTTCTTTTTTGGTGCCAGGGACTGAACTTGGAACCTCATGCTTGTCAGGCAGACGCTCATGTCACTGAGCTATCTCTCCGGCCCTGTTTGTGGTTATAATATGGCTGTCAACAAGTCTTCTTCATCAGCACTTGAGAAGTGCAGAGGTCATTCTGGAAGCTTCCAGAAGACTCATCCATCTTCCCTCCACATCTAATTGGTTGAGACAGCTGATGAGTCCATTCTGAGCCTTCAGCCATGGTCAGGGGGTCAGATCATACTCGTTAGCTTAGCCTGAGTCCTCCGTGCTGTTCTGAAATCACGGTCCTCCAGGGCATGTGGATGGCACTGAGGACATGCGTCAGCAGAATGAAAACCGTGATGGCAGCCAAGAGAAGGGAAATGCTGGCAAAGGAGTGACTCTGGGCAGACAGAACAATAGCTGCAAGTATTGGAAATTACGCTTAAATAAAGAGTGAGAATTTATTCCACAAATACAGACCGGCTTCATGGAACGCTAGAACAGGAGCCTGCTGGACACCAGGGGAGGGGCCAGGATCAAGAACCAGAGAACCATCAGGAGTCAGGACCACCACCCTCTTCCCTCACCTTCCTTCCTCTCCCCAACCCCTTTTCTTTCCCTCTTTTCCCCGCTGACTAGTAGTCTCTGATTTCTAATTATTCATTCCCAGGAGAAACTGTTCGGTCAGCGCTAGTCGGGTGTCTACCCTGAGGTGGACAGGCAGGGTTGCTAGACTCACCCACATGGTGGCGTGGAGTGAGATGGGAGCCTAAGGCGGTGCAAGAAGGGGGACTTTGAGTCATGGAAAGTGGGTGTCCTTCAAGGTGGCTCAAGGAGCTGGGTGTGGTGCACAGGGGGCATCGCCTGCCAGGAGCCCCCTCCTCCCCACCCCAGCAGCTTGCACAAGCTGGGCCAGTCTCTTCTCCAAGACAGTACATTTCCAAGGGTCTGGGCTCAGGTGCCCTGCCCTCGTGCTTTCTACAGCCCCACCTTTTCCTCCAGGAGGGGAGTCGCTACGTGGGCAGCCAAGGCTGAGCGCTGAAAGCCGAGCCAGAGATGATGCTCAGGGGCTGCAAATTAGCCTTCCTGGCAAGGGCGGGCTGAGTGATGCTTGTCTCGGGGCTCAGTCTATCAGAATTCTTTTTGGTGTTGCAGCTGCCTCCTAAGGTAGCCTTATAATCAGGCAGGAAGTCTGTTGTGTTCCCTGTAGGGGACTGAGAAAGAGTAGAGTGACCGAGGTCTGTCAGGTCGTCTCACTTAAGGCGCACTAGGGCTGGTCAGATTGAGAGATGGGAAATGTCGCAGGGACCTCACTGCCAGTGATTGACAACCTCCCACAGGATTCTGAGAGGCCGCAGAGCAGTGGAAGGACTACAGGGTTAAGGCCCGCAAAAGGCAAGCAGGCAGGCAGTGTGAAGGAGGCGGAAGGCGCTCAGGTGAGCCCGAGCCGGAGTGACTGAACTCCACAGTGGATCTCATTATGGAGGCAAAGCTAAGACCGAGAGGACCGAGGGAAGAGGCTAGGAGACTGAGGGAGGACGGAGAAAGGGGCGGGGCATGGTTACGCTCACACGGAGGGGATACGGGTTTGTGTGCTCAGAGGCAACAGTAACCACTGTGAGCTAATGCTTATTTATTTTTTTAAAATTTCTTTCTTTCTTTCTTTTTTGTGGGAAGGGTTCAAACTCATGACCTTGAACTTGCCAGTGAGGCACTTGTGCCACAGAGCTATCTCCCCAGCCCCTGTGAGCTAATGTTTTATAGTGATGGAGATTTTGCAAAATTTCCCTCCCCTCCCCTCCC
>PVJA010023492.1:0-32966 GCA_004027025.1 Myocastor coypus | reverse complement strand
TTTTTTTTTTTTTTTAATTTTTTGTGGACCTTTATTAGAATGTAACTTAATACAATGCCTTCTCCAATCTCAGGTACACAACTTAGTAGTTCTTTGTACAGTCACAGAATTGTGCAGCCATCACCATGGTAAGTTTCTGGATATTTTCATTACCTCACAAAGAAACTGCCTGCTTTTGGACAATTATCTCTCACTGTATAACACTCAAGCCTTTGTCTGTTTCTTGGTACCCACTCACCACCCTTCTCTCTCTATAGGTTTGCCTGTCCCAAACACTTCATATAAAGGGAGTCAGATAATCTGCAAGCTCCTATGACAAGCTTCTGTCACTTAGCATGCTTTACAATGCAGTAGAATGCATTTTTTCTTTTAATTACTAAATTGTATTCCACTGGATGGGTGTATGATGTTTCATTCATTTGCTGGTGAACTCTGGGATACTGAGACATAATTTAGAAGTACCCCCAAAACACATAAAAGGAAGGTGCAGTATGCTAATGATATGATAGGGCAAGCGACTTTATTGCATGCAGACATGACTGCTCTTCATGCATACAGTAGTTCCATTTATTGTAATAACTGAGTTGGAATAGTTTTACTAGATTAATCTAAGATTTACTGCCATGAGCAATGTGCCTAAGTGCAATCATGTCATTGGTGGTATGATATTTTTTTTTGAAGCTGGGACCAGAGTCCAGAGGACCAGGTAATTTTGCATAGTTAAGTGTCACCTTCAGACTGAGTGACCAGGTAACCTTTCTGAGCCACAGCCTGTAGTGTTTATTATGAGCTTTGAATAAAGTTCTACGTTGCGCATACAGGCCGAACATTGCTTTCCCTGAAACTCACACAATTCATTTCATTTTATCCACTGTGTGTGAGGATGGGATAGAAGAATCAGAAGTCTAAGGGTCACTGCTGCCTTTATGATTTGAATTCTTCGCTATTTATAGTCTACTGAGCTAATACATTTGTAGGTGTCATTTAAGGTCTACCAGCAAACTATGCTATCTGGATCATAGTGGATACTCTTCTGTGAATGTGGAATTCAACTGTGAAGAAATGCAACCCATTGCTCTACAGAACAGTGACAGCCTTAGAAATGGACCCAGTGTCTCAGGAGTATGCACTTTGAAGAGAGGGCAATATTTTGTCTCATTGCTTTGATTTAATTTAGCCTCAATATTTAATTTGATTGAATATAAAATATCATTAAGGGAGGACAAGAAGATTTTTATCTTATCAAAATGATGAGGGAAAGGAGGTACAAGGGTTTAGAAAAGTTAGAAAATTCTACATAAAAAACTATTATAAAGAGAGTAAACCTAGATGCATGTCTGGAAAGTCTGGAAGGGATTAGATTACTATAAATTAATATAAGAAACAAAGATCAACCACATTCTCTTGTCATAAGCTGATAAAATAGATATAGTCAAAAGGTCAGCAAAAATATATTCAGATATTATAAATTCATTTAATTCTTTAATAAAAGGAAATATTAAAACTAAACTATGAAGTATCTAGGAAGCAGTAGAAAATAGAATAGTTTATGTGGCACTATGGAACAGAGGGAAAATTGTACTCAGAGGTGAAAGTGTAGCCTTCTATATTCATACCCACATTCAGCAAGTCTTTTCCTGAAAAGGTTGAGAGCTTCATGGACCTTGTGGTCTCTACTCTAGATTCTTTTCTGTTTTTTTGTTTATAGTCCTTCAAAGTGTAAAATTTCTTTTTAGCTCTCAATTTGTACAAGAGCAGGCTATGGTTCCAGTTTGTCTCCTGCATAATAGCTTGGTGACCCTTACTTCTCTTATTAAAAAAGACAAAACACTGAAAACAAAAATTTCAGTACTAGTCATCAAAAATGGGAAAATGACAAGACAATAGTAACAACACAAAAACAATTGAAACTCTGTAGAGAAGTTACTAAAGGTAAAAGTTAGAACAAACGGCATGGGAAACAAGCAGAAAACAACGGATGTCAAGACCAGTAAAAGGGGGCAAGCCTTCTAAGCGTACCAAGCACTATCACAATTGCCCAAGAAAGAATGAGAATACAAATTACATTCTTTTTAGAATATAAATACTTTCATTAGTTTTTAGCTGATTCATTTTTGGTCACAGCAAAGAGCTGGATGTTCTAGGATACGAATGGTTAATAGATTTTATCTGGAGCAGTCAGGGCTATCTTTAGGAGCCCTGTGAAAGAGACGACAAGGTCTCGTTGACATCCAGTAGAAGAAAAAAAATCGGACATCAGTTTAATCTTCCTGACTTAGCTTGGAGCATAAAATTAAGTGGATCCTATGTGATGGTTTCCGCAGATATAGGCAGGAGTTACTCTACGAGGACTTGTAGATTTCTGATCAGCTTATTCTGGGTTACTTCTATATTTTGTAGCATTTGTGTTTCTCTAATGATCATTCAGTAGTCATATAAAATCAAGCTCCCAGACTTAGCTCGCAGCTAACTTGGGGCTAACCATTATGGCTACAGGTAGCAGAGAAACCCATGGCTGCAGCTTCAGAAGATACTGTGCTTGTTGGTACTTGTCAGCATGAGAACTCGAGGGAAGGCTGTCTTTCTTTTCTCTGCTGCTTTTGGTCGTTTGCAGCTGAACAGAAGTCTTCCTGATCCATTGGCCTAATCATAAACTCTATGTTCTCTTTGCCTAATTCTCTAATCGCAAAATCTGTCCCGTTTGGAGAGAGAGCTCCTCCGCCAGGAGGCTGCGCTTCCAGTCCCGTGCCTCGGGTCTTTTGCAACTCCCCCTGCAGTCGGAAAGAGGGAAAAGGAACCAGACAATAGAAAGGAGCCAAAGAAGAGGAACTGCCACTGTTCGGAGTAAATCTTCATTATTATAAAAAAGGGAATCGTAGCTTTACTATCCTTTTTATGATGAGGTAAAATAAAACGGAAAGGAAGAGCGAGAGAAATGATTGCTTAGTAAATGGCCTCAAAGCTAGCACGTGTTTACTTAAGCGTCTCTACAAACATAACCCTAGGTGTCCGTTAAATCAGCAGGCATGTCAGTTGGCACCTCTGGTTACAGACCATTTTACGGTCATACATCATTCATAGCCATAAAAGCCATTTGCCCTCTGTCACCCAGCCAATCAGAAGCCAGGAGAGGGGAAGCAGAGCTGGAGCCTGTCTGCTTTTGCACAACCTGCTTCATCAGGATGTCACAGGGAATTAACTCCCCTGGGTTATCAAGGACCCCCAGCCCCAGCAAGGTGGAGTGGTAGAATTTCAGACCCGTGTTTACCCCATCACAAGCGACCGTCTGCTGAAGCACCGGAAAGAGCAGAGACGCAGCAGGCCCCACACACCAGACAGTACGATGCTTATTCCTCAGAACTACGCTGATCAACAGCCTTGGAGGGGACGCTGCTTGCCACTCTCACGCCCACTTGGAGGAGATCTGAAGTCAGTGTTGGTGGCTGAGCCACCCAGTGGGTCACCTGGACCTGCCTTGACCCTTGGCAAGTTCACATCTATTCACACTTTGTTTCCTCACTGTCATTCTGTGTGAAACCAAGAGGCCACCAGATCCGCATGGCCATCTGGACCCTGCAAACCGGGTGCCTGAGGGTCTCCCCACGTACTTTGTCCTCTGCTCCTCATGCAGTGCCCCCTAGTGTTGGGACCTTCTCCTTACATTTACTATTATTTCCAGTTCTTTCTTAATGTACTTTAGTCTTGGACAAGCCTTGACAGCAGTCATCACAGACCCCTGCGGGCACTGGACAGTCCCATGTGGCCTCCTCTTGGACATTTCACGTGTCTCCTGCCCCTTCAGTCATAACAAGCTGGGATCAATTTTCCGGTGGCAGCTTGGAAATAATAGTACAAAATGTATGTTAATATAGAAATATATTGTGAAGCTGTCCTTAAACAAACAAATGAGCCACTTTAAAATATTACTGCTATAAATGACCATGACAGTAGCACAGCACATATAATAAAAAATAACTGCTGAAGAGAAGCTGCTGAATTACTATAGTAATAAACCAGATGTGATTATTATCATTTAACACGGTCATTGAATACCATGAATCCCTGAAGCCATTAAAATATTTATGATTAAACATTTGCTATTTCTTATAACAGAGCATATAGTTGGGTACTACAAAACTGTTAAAGTATTGTTTCAGCTAATCTATGCTGATTCTATAATAGAGGCCAACTAACACGGCCCGCATCCTTCCAAAGAGAGATGAACAGCTACCTCTGGATCTCTTGGCATATTTGGGGATATTTACGTGACTATTATAGACTCTCACGGTACTGGGTAGGTTGTACCGACTACATATTACTAATGTGGAAATAGGTTCTTGCTCTGCAAGTTTGTTGGACATACCTGGGCTGAGAGTTCTGGTTATCTCTGGAAAAGCGAAGAGACATCAGAGGCGTCCAGAGCCTCGTTTGTGTGTCCTCAAACCTGTCTTCAGCATCCTGCAGCAAGGGTTTTCTCCAGACCCTTTGCTTAGCAGCCCGAGACTGAAATACCAGGGAAGTGGTACTCTTGGTCAGATGTGTGGATACACCTCTCATGACATCTGTTCCTCTACTGTACTCTTGGTGTCCCATTTCCTGCCTGCCTCCACCATGGTTGCTTGTAAACATAAAGTTCAATTTGTTGTTTTGATGGAAAATATTAAGTATCTTTTTACACTTAATGAGGCTCTTCTGGATGCTATGTCAGTCCCTCAGGGTATTGGCTTTGGAGCTCTTTCCTTCTTTGTTGGTAGTTTGCAGCTCTATCCAAGGGTGGAGTCGCAAGGCAGGAAACTTAGCTATCTATTGAGCAACCTAAGCCAGTAGTAGCCCAGGTATGGGATGGCTCAGTGAGAGAAAGAAGAGGTGAGTGAGAATTCTTTAGAACTGAGTGAGATTCCCTGCTGTAAAATTTAGAATTCACTATTTCATCTTAAATGGAGATGAATAGTAATCACTTTTCCTTTTGTTGCTCAGCTGTCCCTTTTCTGGGACAAAATACTCCGCACTCACAACTTCAAGGAGCAGAGGCTTATTTGGGCTCGTGGGTTCTTGAATTTTTGGTTCATGGTCGTCTGACTAAAAGGAAGAAACAGGGCAGCAAGGGGTGGTGCAGTGAAGCTGTTAAATTCCCAGCCCCTGAGAGGCAGAACATGGGGAGGAGCATAGAGGGAGGTGTATTCTCCACGTGTCACCCCTAGCAACTCACCCCCGCTGGAGCCTGCTCCTAGCGGCACCTTGAGCTATGCCCATTGTGGGCCAGTCCACTCATCTGTGCAGAAGCCCCATAATCCAACTGCCTCTCTGGAGTCTCTTAGTCCTCTCAAGATTAACTGGCATGCCTTATATATGTAGGAAAAAATATTTTCCAAAAAATAAATAGTAAGGTTCTTGAACTATTTGGCCTCTAATAGGAAAAAAAAAATGGGATAAGAAAGATCAAGAAGCAGGGATTTTGGAGAAAGACCTAGGCTTGTGTCCCAGATTTGACCTTCATTGGCTGGATGAATTTAAAGTACATGTTACCTAACTCCTAGTGTCCTAACTTGTCAAGGTCTCAGCCTTTTTGTATATTGCATATGGTTATGGTGACATAATATATGTAAATAATTTATCTATACTTTCATGGAATAATAGGTATTCAAGGAACATTAACAATTTAAATTATGAATGAAGGATGGATTTACCCCCTTTCTTTTCTCTCTCTCTCTCTCTTTCTTTCTTTCTCTTTTTCTCTCTTTCTCTTTCTTTCTTTCTTTCTTTCTTTCTTTCTTTCTTTCTTTCTTTCTTTCTTTCTTTCTTTCTTTCTTTCTTTCATTCTTCTTTTTGTAGTACCAGGGATTGAACTCAGGCAAGCACTTATTCTGCTGAGCTATCTCCCCGACCCCCTTCCACTCTGTTTCTTGATACCATAATGTCATTCAATTCTTCACATATGGCCCTATTGGGGACCTCTTTGGTTCTCATCATGGTTCTCTTCAGCTTCTCATAATATAACTCTGTCAGTGTGACACATCTCTGTCATGTAGATTACATGTTTGCCTTTGTGCTTCCAATTTATATTCAAATAGACCTGCCCTATTTTTATTATGCTCCTACATTTGTGGGGTTAGTGAACTAGGCAGGGGTCTGATATATGACATAGGATTATAAAATATGGTGAAAGATTCAATTTTAAAAATCTGTTAAAGTAAAAGACACATTACCATTAATCCTCCTCAAAATACATGACTTTATCTCAAACACATTTATCCCTTCATTCTTGTCATTTTCTGAAGCAGTCCTGGCAGTCCTTGTTCAGGACTGTACTTAACTGATCTGCTGTGATTGTTGTGGCAATAGAAATATTTACCCTTTATGGTCATTTTGACCTTGGGGATGAGCCAAAAGTCACATGATACCAGATCCAGTGAATAAGGTGAACAAGGACGCATTACAATGGTTTCATTTGATAGAAGTTGCCTGAGACATTTTGAGTAGCTTCAGAACATTAAAGCAGCCATGAAAGCATAGCTAAAGACACTCACAAAAGAGGACTTCCAGAACTGCCTCAGAAATTGGTAAGAGCGAGGGCATAACTGTGCTCAAAGTCAGGAAAATATCTTGAGGATTAATGGCCATGTATTTTTCACAGCCATGATCAAAAAATATTTAAACATTCACTGTATGTTGTATTTACCAGCCCTTGTATTTACTGGAAAACTCACAAAGTCTCAGAGTGAAATTCTAAGCATTTTCAAAGACCCCTGCTGGCTCAGCCAGCCCTAATGAGTTATTAGGTCATTAGATGCTCTTGCCATTAATTAGTCATTAGAGCAGCATCCATTCACTGATAGCAGGGTTCTCTTACTTAAAGCGGCCTTAGTACTAGAGGGGAAGTAAGCCTTTGCTGGTGCCTGAAATTGGAAAAAGTAGCTCTTTTCTCTGTGTCAGTTACTCTGGATCGAACTGAGGACTCATCAGGTATAGCTGCCTACATTTTCAGGCTGTCTTGATCTAGGAAGAATTTTCTGTGAGAGAAGCACAAGCGCTTGGTATATTTTACATGTAGACATAGCTCAGGGAATGTTCCTGAAGTTGCCCTGAGAAAATACAATTTTCAGTATACAGGTACTCACTGAAAAATGTTTCTTGACAATTTTTAAATGAGATGGAAATTTGCAATTTTGATAGACTGGTAAGAATATGTGTGTGGGGACATTCTTTGGTTGGAGTGGGTAGAACTGAGTTGATCTATTTGTTTCCCCTCTACAGAAACTGGCATTTGATACTCATTTACTGGTAAGTTTTGCTTGGAAGTCTCATAATTTTAATTCCTTTGTCTTGAAATTTAAGGTTCTAGATAACATTATTGTTTAGTTCTCTCTATGAAAAAGAATTAGAACTATATGGTACAGGGTTCATCTTCTTCTTTCAGGTGATATGCCACCATGCTCTAATAATAATTTGGTGGGAATCTTGGGTCAGTACTTAGCAATAATGACAATAATAGCTTTCCTGGTTTTTAAAACCAAGTCTTTATGTCATCAACAATGCAAAGCTCTAGTTCTACATCATGTCTCTAGTCTCATAGGGACCCCATGAGGCAGGTGTTACATTATGTCCTATTTTGTACTTAGGAAAACCAATCACTTGTCACTTGAATATGACTTTTTCAGGAAGCCTTCCCTGGCTTCCTTTATTATCATGCCTGTCACACTTTATTGTAAGTGCTTGTCTTGCTGTCCCACCAGATCAGAGCAGACAGGGATGTTGTCTACACAGGCTCCTGCTACCTCTCTGTGTCTGACATATGCTATAGTAGGTGTCTAAGCTGGAAACTCTTGCCTGCCATGTAGAAATCTCTTTTCCCCCTCCTCATCTGAGCATTAATATCACTCCTGCTTCCCAAGCATACACCTCTAACCACACTTCTGTGGACAGATAGTTAAGCTCCATGCACATGGGTTTCATCTTGGGGGAAAGACTGGCTTTCCCCTGAGCTTTCTGTTGAGAGCTCTGTACCAGGCGGGACCTCAGGAAATAAAGAATGGGAAAGACACAGCTGTTACCCCGGAAGATGGGACGCCAAAGCCTTGGCAGAGGGTTGCCGGTCTGTGATGTAAAGAGCCCGGTTTTTGCTTTCTGTAGGCTCTAGTTCAAGTTCTCAAGGCATCAGTCTGAAACTCTGAAATCTGGTTTTGAGAAGGACTTTGGGTTCAAATGCAGAGGGACAGAGGGAGGTGATGTAGAATGGAGGACGGTGGGGTTGTGCAGAATTTCTTTTCTTAAATGAAAAGCCCAAATAAAATAAATAAATGAAAACATAAATCACAGTGTCTTCTCCAGGCTCTTGGCTGGAGGAAAACAAATTAGAAAGGGCTTGAATGAAAGGAGTATTGAAGAGGCTTGACTTGAATTAAGTGGTTATATATTTTAAAAGCACTTTGTTGGGTCCTGTAAAAATAGCAAATAAAAAGGTAGTAATATCCCCTGGCTCTGTGAAGCAAATGCCAGTAATAAAGTAAGCTTGGGGGAAAATTTTTTTAAGAGTATAAACTTCAGTGGAAGGCAATTTGAGTTTGAAAACACTTTCATTTCTCTCTTAATAATTAATGATGAGGTACTGTGCTTTCAAATGGATATCATGTGTCTTTCTAACACCATTCACTTTCCTCTTAAAATGACCCAAATGAAATTTAAGGACACAACTTGAACTATTTGTCTTTTCACATCCAACTTAAAGTTTTTTTTTTTTTTTGGGGGGGGGGGGTGGTTATCAAATAGCTACAATTTGGACTTTTATTTTTTATTTTTATTTTTTTTTGCAGTACCAGGGATTGAACTCAGGACCTTGTGTTTTCCAGGTAAGTGCTTATTTTACTGAGCTATCTCCTCGACCCTCAAATAGTTACAATTTGAGATCCACTTTATAATCCTTTTATTACTCATTTGAGGAAAACTTAAAAGGTGAAAATCTACTACTGCAGGAGTCAACAACTGCTTTGCAACTCCATTTTGACCTGTGGTGTTATTCATTAAGAATAAGACCTGGTTAGAGAGTGTCATCATTTAACAATATAGAGAGGTACTTAGGGAACGAGCCTTGTAAAAATAGTTTTAGGAGAAGACAGCATAGGAAAAGTTAGCAGGAAAACGTGAAATGAACTTTCTCCTTGTTAAGCAATGTTCGAGTCCTTTTGTTTGTAAATGGCAGGTGGGTTGTACAATCCCAATGTAATTTCAGAAAGCCATCTTCTGGATGTAATAAACATGTCTGCAATAATAGGATTCAGAAAATAACAGAATGCATTCCAGACGCCCTTTGATTGTGCATACAGAACAGAGAATTTAGCTATAATTGGCTATAACACAGTTATGGACAGCAAACGACACGCTGAGGGACGGGTGATGTGGCAGCGCTGATTAGGGGCGCCCGGTTTTAGGCGAACACCAGAAATAAAATAGTGGCATACCAATAGTGACACAGCACCTTCCCTGGCTCCCTCCTTTTCTCTCATTTCTTTCCTTCCCCTTCCTTTTTCCTCCCTCCCCTTTCTTCTTCTCTTTTCTTTCGTTATGTTTAATTAAAGTATCATAAATTGGAGTAGCAAACTTATCCTATTATTATTTAACTAATCAATGGGCGACCAATATTCCATTCTCTTCCAAGGCTAACGATTGAATGAAAAGGAGAAGTGGAGCCCGTGGAGAATTGACTTTTGGAGAAGCAGATGTAATTTGAATCAAGAATTATAATAGGAAGTAAACCATTACAATAAACAAGGAAACATGTACACAATTACTTTCACGGTGTAATTTTATTCACTCTCATTGAGAAAATAAAGAGATAATACTGACCGTAGCACCTGGGTATTTAACGCAAACTGTAAAATCTATTATATTAAACAAAGTCAAAAGCAATGTGAAAGATCTTGAATCTATTCAAGGCATGCACCTCATTACAGACTTAGCAAATTAAAACACAAATAGGATTAGAAAAGAATAATGTAACAATCTCCCACTAGTTCCCTAGAGCATTAAGTCATAAATTGGGTTTGCATTAAATTGTGCCTGCAGTATTGAATTCAGGGAAAGAGCTGTGGCTGGAGATAAACCACGCCGGGCTGCTCACCAACTTTGGCAAAGCTGTGTGTTTTCTGAGACACGCAGTAAATTTGTTAGAATATAGCAGGTCCACACACACACACACACACACACACACACACACACACACACACACAAAATGAGCACTTCATATCTTAATTTAAAAAATGTCCCATGCCATGCCATATGTGGCCTTCAGAGATATAAATGGAGACAAAAGCCATGTGGGAAATGGCTCTGTGTTATCTAGTTGAGTGTGAAGCCATTTCACTAAATGCATTGTTTAATACTGGACACATTTAAACTAGCACAATTGGAACTTTTCAGTGCGGGGCTTGAAATGAATCTTGCTTTTGTTTTTGTTTTTATTTATTTGTTTGATGGAATCTGCCAAGGAAGGGAGAAAAGGAGAAAACTATCCACCATTGTTAGCCAATATATGTGGATTTTTAGAATATCCAAAGGAACACTCCATTTTATTTCACAGGAGAAGCAGACCATAATTATTCTGGTTTATCACAGAAAAATAATATGACATTTTAAAAAACAAATGGCTTAAATCAATTACTTAAATCAATTAAGAAAACGATTCAGGCTTGGACAGATGCACCACTAGGAGGCATTTCTCCCACCACCATCCACTTCCTTTGGGTTTTCTTTCCTAATGCTTTGTGTCAGAAAAGCCAAATGAGGCAAAGAGGAAATCACCCGCCCATTTTATGCCACCTGTGTAATATGCCTCAGTCCTTATGTAAATTTCTGGCTACTGACTCTTGGCAAATGAGCAGGTGGACTTTGCCCAGTGTAGAAAGGCACTAGCTGTTGGTTTCTCTTTCTGTTCCTTGACTTCCTAAAGCTGGTGCGAGGAAAACCCTTGGTCTTCCTGCTCCCACATCACTGCCTAGGGTCAGGCATGAAAGGAAAATTTGCAAGGCATCCCCACTCCCCAGGGCCCAGGCAGAAGTCTGATGTGCCTGATGTGGCACAGGAGAGGGGCAGTCGCCCTCCCCTCAGTTCTGCCCCTGGCCTTAGGACCCCTGCAGCTTTCCCTCCCTCCTTGCCCTTGCAGCTGTCCTGGCCCCTAGGTGATGGGTTTCCACATCACGCTTAGCCACAGACAGTCTGTTTCAACCTGCATTCTCTAGTTTCAAAAGCTTATTTGAAAGTCTAAATGGCTCCCTTTGTGGCATTAGTAAGATAAATATGGGCTAAAACGCGCAGTGGCCCTTAAGGAGGATGGATACACAGGACCCGCTTGCAGTGTCCCACAGCCAAAGTCTGGCTTCTCAGAGTGGCAGTTTTTCTGCCATGTTATTTATGTGGTGGTTTTACTTCTAATTATGGCTCATCATGGCTGTTAGCACCGAGCAGTAAGAGCGCAAACTGCATTGTACTGCCATTTAACTTCAGCCCATAAAACGGACGATAAAGCTGAGGGATTGAAAACAAAACAAACTGAAAGGGGGAAAAAAGCGTGACTTTCCAGTTTTCCAGTGAGAAACTCACATCCGCTTCTGTCATGCTGGAAACCCTTCCAGGCAGGTGATTTCTGAGGCCCAGCTGCCCCAGGTTTCAGCAGAGGCTTTTTCACCTCTGCATCATCCTTCACTGAAGACCGAACTCCCCCACACAGAAGCCCCAGCGTACTTCGTTGTATGGAAATTAACGAAAGCAAACAGATGTTACTTAACACCATAAATAATAAAAGTTCGTTTGCTGCTCTCAATTTTGATTACTGGTTTTGATGCTAAGAAGAATGCCCTTATGTATATGTAAACAAAGGAGAGAGATGGCAGGAGGCGGGGAGCTGTCCATAAT
Organism: Myocastor coypus; assembly: GCA_004027025.1. NCBI lineage: Eukaryota > Metazoa > Chordata > Mammalia > Rodentia > Myocastoridae > Myocastor > Myocastor coypus. Next base: position 21,062 of record PVJA010023492.1, on the reverse strand, counting down.
CGCATTAAGGCGATGGAGCTGGCTCCTAGGAGAACCACACAGGGCTTAATGATTGGGTTGTTGCTCTTAACAAGTCTGATGGTAACTCTTAAAGAAATCAAGAAAAATATTAAGGGGTTCATGACATTTCACCATGGCCGTGGGCTGCGGGAGTTTCTAACAGAGGAAGAATGTTCTCTGTGTCTGAAACACAACGCCTAGCCATGTGAGTTAATTTACCCAAAAGGTATAGGGAAGTATTGTAAAACTGCGATTTGCCTCTATGCTGATGGCAGGGCTCTCAGGGACAAGGCAGGCTTGGCTTTGTTGAAGTTGCTGTGTAGAAAACAGCTGAGAAAGGCTGCATTTCTTTTCCTTTGTTTTATTCTTTTTCTTCTAGATTTTAGTAAAACTTTGGCTGTGCTTGAGTGGTACAAGCACTGCTGGGACAAGTATTCCAGCCTGTTAGGATGTTAGCAGAGGAGGGACTTAGACCGTCGGGCAGCTCAGCAGCCCCTCATTTTGCCTGAAGCTAATGGCTTGCCCCTCCTGCTTCTACTGTCCACCCTGTGGTTGTGTAAGAGTGTTTTTTATGTGAGATGCAAGAAGTGTGGACGCAACTTCAGATGAGTGTGCAAGTGCTTAGAGAGGCCTGAGTGTGTGTGGTTGCTCCCTGTCCCCTCAAGATGTTTGCCGTCCTCCTCATCAATTTTAGGATCACCTAATGATACTGAGCTCTCAGGATCCCAGCTGCCTCTGAACCTTCCATCTGGGCAACTGAATTGCAGATGGACAGGAGCAGGGCCGTTCTGCTCATTTTAAACCAGCAATAAAAAAGAATTTTGAATGCTATCATTTCAAGTCAACCAATATTCTAAGCCCATTGTGTGCTAGGGTCCTATTTTACAGATGATAGGTTTTTTCACTTCTGACAACTAGTAGAGTGGTTTGTCCATAGTTCTTCTTCTTTTTTTTTTTTTTTTTATCCCAAACTTTAAACAAAATCCTGCTGATTTTCAAGTGCTTGTTCTACCCCTCCTCTGTCCTCACCAATACTTCAAACCTTCATGCACGTTCTCACACACTGGAACCCCTGCCTGAGAGCAGGGAGGGAAATGAATGGAGATGACACAAAACCCCGGCCGGGCTTTGGTGGACATAAAGAGTAAGAACGATGCATATGATGATCGTGATAAAGACGGAGAAAGAGGCCGGACCTAAGCTGTTTTCTCTTAGGAAGTGCTGGTAGTGAATGTTGTGGCAGGATTTTGGACACTGTGTGTACTAACCAGAGTATTTTACTATGATGAGCTATGGTGCGTGGGGGAATGGAGGGAACCCAAGTAACTGGCATAGCTGGAGTGGCCTTGAACAAGGCACTTGGCCTCCATTGGCCTCAGTTTCCTCTTCTGGACCAGATGCACACTGAGCCAGAGGATTCCTAAGGCATCCCAGGAAAGCGGTGAGGAGCAGGAGTCTGCTGCCTGCCAGGCACTGGCTCGGTCACTCAGTTGACAGAGTTGCTGTGTGACCCTGATTGTGATCCTCAACTTCTCTGAGGCTTATGACCTTCTTTGGGGTGCAGGGGCAGCCTTGGAATGCCATTAGCGTACGCTCTAGTGTACAGATTGGCTGAGGCACAGACAGGTTCTGGACAAAGCCTTGTCAGGACCAGAAAGAACTGGTGAGCAGGCTATTTTGACAATGAATGAGGAAGAAAAATTGTTCCCTGTCAGGAACAAGATGAGAGAGACCTGGCCTGAGGTTGTGTAGGACGGGACACCTCGAGGTCAACTTCAATGGAGGCATTGCCTTCTGGGGGAAAAAAAAAATCCCTGAACCCTGGGTACCTTGCTTTCTGCTTTTTCATTTTTAAATTCTTTTCTTACAATTAAAATGGGAAGGTTTATAGCATTGATGGTTCCATTTTATTTCTCCTATTTTTCATCAGAAACAATGCAATAAACAGTGATTGTTTCTACCCTGGGGTTTCATGTCAGTATTAATTAAACATGTTCTGAGTGCTCCATGTGTGTCTGGTCTGTTGCTGTCTATTTATCTGTCTGCATGTCTTTTTTCACCATCCACCACCTCAGCCTCCTTCTCCTTTTTATTTTTTCATCTCCTTCCACCTACCTGGGCCCAGGAAAACAACTTGGAAGGGGCCAGGCATATAAGTGAGGCCAGACCTGTGATAAGGAGACATGTTCTGAAGAAGCCCAGGGAAGCTGACCCTCCCAGAGAGGGTACACAGCAAACTTAATGGAGGAGGAAAGCCAGTTTCTCTTTCCAGGCAAAGCCCCCTGTGGCTCCTGGTCCCAGGAGCCTGACCCAGTCTTGCCTCCTGTCCTTGTCAGTGGCAGGCGGAGAGCAGTAGACCTGACATCTGAGCCAGGGAGGCGCGATGGGATGCCATGCTTAGATCTCCCAGTTGCTTCTCAGGCACCATTGGCCCCAGAGAAGTGGAGCTCTTTGGGCGGACCCAGTTGCAGAGAATGAGCTTTTTTTGCTTAACCATGGTCAAGTACATGTATTTATTTAGGATTTGTGTCTGTAATATTTGTTTGTGATTAAAATCTACTTCCAGAGTAAATGTGAATCTTTTTTTCTAAATAAATACAATAGAAAAGCAGAATACCACAGGAAGAAAGGAGCATTGAAATTTCTGAAAAGGAACAGAGGAATTAGATGCTAGCGGACACCTGAGATGAGATTACTACAAGAGCCAGGCCTAGCTGTGAGCAAAGGCAGAGGGAAAACCTGGAAAATCTGTGAACTATGAAAGCCATAGCTCATACCATGTGACAAAGCAAAGCATGCATAGCCTCTGAGCTGGCCAACCACACTGCTTCCTGGAACAGACTCCAAGAGGAATTTACTACCTGGGCTCTTGTTTAAGTGGATGTCAGAAAACCTATTGACCAAAGCCTTCAAATAGAGTCATGGGAAAGGACAAAGACTGTGACATGGACTACAGAAGTTTTATGAGAGATGGTAGAGTATTACAGAGGCAGATGCAAGATTTGGTGACTACCTGTTAAACTAGACTTACTACCACCTTTTAATGCTATCTTTAAATAAGATATTATAAAAAATATTGCTCCTTACAGGAAATTTGCAAGATACGAATTAAGGAGAGAGAAAAAGTCTACACCTTTATTATTTATTTTTGTCTATGCACCTAAGTGCAAGTGTGTTTACAAAGATAAGATTTACTACCTACGATTATTAAACATTTAACAAATTTAATATTATGCCAAGAACATTTCCCATTCAGTGAAATAGGCCTACAGTGTCAAATTGAGTGGATGTGTAGGGATATAGTTTGACAAGACTGTAGTCATCTTGGTCCTAACTGTATCTTCCCCACCTGGTGAACTCAGCACTTAAGAGTTCCAAACTTTATGGAGTAAACAGTTGCTCAGTTAGCCAGCTGAGTGTGTTGTGCTGACCACTCAGGCCCAGACTGTTTCTTAGCTGATGTGTTATTGTGTCAACAGACTTGGGAAAGGTCAGATAAATTCTCCTAGGCCACAGCCCATCTTTGTCTAGCTTAGCATATAAGCCTTTTCCCCCTATCTCGGGCTGTGGGGATCCACCTGTCTTGCCACTGCCCAAGACTCACTTCCATCCCTAAGTCTAAATAAACTATACTCTGTGCAATTCCAGACCGGTCTGCCTCTTCCTTCAGTCTCATGGCTCCTCTGCCTATGGCAGTCAGTTCTCACCACACACAGTGACTTAATTTTTCTAAAACATCTTGCAACAATGTGTGAATATTAATACTATAGATTTCTTCAGGAAGGTGTTATTACAATAGATTTCAACAGTCCTCAGGTACTACTTATATATAACAAGAATTTTAATACTTCATCTTTCTAAATAATTCTGAAGAATATCTTGAGCTAAATATTCTTCAAGAATCCTTCAGAATCAGCTGTGTTTCAGAGAAAGAGAATCCAGCAATTCAAGGCCTAAGGGTCCCAGAGAGCCATGAATTATTTGCCCAATGTGTGATCCATTGGATCCAATAAAACTATATGCCTGGTGTAGTTTTCCAGGCAAGACGAAGAAAGTGCTACAGAGACCTGCAGTCTTAGTTACATTATTCTGAGCTGCTTGGTGAAAGGAAGAGAATCATTTTTTTCTTCTTCCTTTTTTAAAAATTATATTTTTAAGAGTAAAAATACCAGAAACAAAAACAGGGAAAAAAAAACCAGTGACAAGAGTACATATAGTACAGAATTTCAAAACAAGAAAAATTTAACAATGGTTGCATTACATATTTTCATCATCAAATCAGTATAGATCAGCAGACATAGGTATGTAAGACTGATCAAACAATTAAACACTAACAATTTCAATAAACATAATTTTTTTAACTCTTCCAATTGCATTTTGTATTTTGGGTTGAGACTGCAGAAAATGCAAGGTCCTGAGATTGATTCTTGGTGCTGCCCAAAATTTATTTATTTATTTATTTATTTATTTATTTATTTATTTCTTCTTTTAGGTCCTTAAACTAGGGAAACTATACAATATTTGCATATGTAGGTCTGCTTTATTTCACTTATGAGTATACGTTCAAGATGCATCTATGTATATATGAAGTCTTCTAGTTTATTATTCCTTATAGCTGAACAGCTTTAAAGGAAGAGAATCATTTTTCTCTTCCCAGGTCCTGTAGCTTTCGGATAGGATGAAAACAGAGAAGACTAAGTAAGGAGGCCACCCTGGAGGGAGATGGAGAAGGGCTCACACTGGCCATTGACTAGAGTCCTAATATTCTTTGGCAGAGTCTGATGTAATTTCTCTGGATGTGCTTTTTTCCCCTGCAAATTGGTCTCATATCCAAAACACAGTGACCTTGAAAAGCGGTGGGACCCCTCTGAGCACTGCTGCTTGCATTTCTGTGTTCATGGGCCTGCAAAGCAAGTGTGACACTTGGAAGGAGTTCTACTTCCCATCATTCTTTGAAAGACTTAGTTATGTTTTTTGGACTTAGGTCTCAAGATTGAAATTCTACACAAGCACCTGCCCTGCCCTTCCACTAGCTAACCCCAGAGAGATGAGAACTGATAATATTTTGAAAGTGTTAATGTTTAATTGTTTGATCAATCTTATATACCATATCTATTAATCTAAACTGATCCAATGATGAAAACATGTAATATAACCATTGTTAAATTTTTCTGGTTTTGAAATTCTGTACTATATGTACTCTTACTTGTTACTGTTTTTTTCTACCTTTGTTTCTGCTATTTTTAGTCTTTTAAAAAAAAGAGATTCTTGGAAGGAGATTGCAAAGAAAAATTTTCAAAAAGTTAAAAATATGACTCTTCTCTAAATTACAGTGCATGTACATTTCACTCAGATACATTTGTCTCAGTAAAGTTGGTTAAAATTTAGAAGATAAGACACAGTCAATGGAAGAAATGATTGTATGAATTTGATCACTAAATCAAAGTTGTTTATGTCATGCAGAGCAAAAAAATATTTTGAATACTGATAAAAATATTTTTCTAAATAATAAAGAATAGCAGTAAGTACAATTAAAAACTGCCCATGAAGATGTCTTTATGCATTTGCATACATCCAACAACTTGACTTTTATTATACACAGGCAGAATAAATGTTTAATCATTTAATATTTGGTTTTGTTGTAATCCTATTCCAGCATTAATCTGTTGCCCTAAGTGCTTATCAATATTCTAGATTGCGCTTCAATCCCAAAGGACATACTTTTGGGAAAATACTCTGTTGAAGACATTGTTGGAGCAACTTTTATTACTCATTGGTGTGTTTTAAAGTGGACCTGAATAGAAATGCTTTTTGCTAAGTAAAAATACAATAGTTTCTATGATCTAATTGTACAGTTGGTTAGAATTTCTATCTACTGGTTCAAGGGGAAACTTGGTTTCAGTGAATTTGTTTTTAATAAAAATGTGTTATCTATGATAAATATATTTCACTTTGTTCAAATGGATTTGATTGGGAAAACATATTGAGCAGAAGTACTGGTAGAGCTTAATTTCATTGCTTTGAGAAAATGTATTGAATGCTGGTTTGAATTAAATTCTATTTGTTTTAATAAAAGTGTATTGGCCTGAGTGTACATATATTTGTTTTAGTGGCAGTGCATTGGATCCAATAAAACTATATTGGCTTCACTGCTTGTGTCTCCTGTTCAAAGAAAATGGATTGAGTGGGAAAATGAAATAGGCATGAAGCAGCCAGCCCCAAGGTCTCAGGTTGGCGAGAGCACCCAAGTAAGCTGGGAGGGAGGCAGCATTCTGTAGACTTTATATCAACATATGCTTTTACATTTAAAAACTTTTTACTACCAAAGACTCAGATGTAATCTTGAATTATCCCCATAAGGAAGGTAATTTTAAGGAGCAGTCTTTTCCATAGGCAAGTTGTAAGACTGCCCAAGGCACCGGGGGGGCAAGGGAAGATTTTATGACATCCAAGAGCAGGCTCGTCAATGTCCTTTAAGCTGTATATGGGCCTCATTGATTCCGGTATGATGCTGGCTACCAAGCATTCCTAAATCCCTTCAATGAACAGAAGAAGAGTCGTGAGTATTCCCCATGGAGAGTGCTGGCCCATCAGCATTGAGATGGGTCTGACTCTGATTTGATTAAAAAGGGGAAGAATTAAAACAAGTGTTACCCTGAGACACATAGCAGAATTACTAAGCTTCTCAAAGATTATAGATCTGAGAGGAATCAACTCCGGGAGGGAGCTTACACCGGCCCTGCGGTGCAGAAAGTGGCAGCCCACGCAAAGTGCCATGGCCATGCTGTGAAGCTGCATGTGGCTCCCAGCTGCTGGACCACAGAAGCACCTATGAATTTGGTGCTCTGACCCAAAAGCCAACACTAAGGTAATGAGGATTAATAAAAGATTGACTGTTATTCTTATATGACTACTTTTCTATTAAGGGAATATGTGTTTTGAATTGTTTCTTTTTCCCCAGAAGATGAGCTTGATCTGACTCTTCTACCCAGTTTAATTTAACCTTGATGAGAAATAAATGCAAACGCTACTTTCATTAACACCTTTGCTCCAATTGAATGTGCTAACAAGCTCTAGACTTCAACATTCCTGCTAATAACTGCTAATTCTCCAGTAGTATCGTTACCAAGGAACCCTGAGTCCCTTGTGTATGTTTGCTCATTCTTTTCTGAATGCCTGAATTTCTTATAGGACCTTACAAGGTTAAGAGAGGAAAATTTATCTACAAGGGTTTCTTGCCATGTGTAAATATTCCCATTTATATACTGGGAGTCAAGAAAAAAAAATGTATTTTGTGATACAGAAATTCTATGAGTTGTCCTTGGAGATGGGAGGTTATGACTGGAGATGGAGCCAAGGTAGCCCACTCAGTCAGAATGTAATGTCGATTCAACACATTATATAAAGGTTATATGGAGAGAGGTGATTTAAGGTAATCTGAGAATATCAGAAAGGAAATGAGACAAAGGGAAACAATTGATCATTTTTTAAAGAGTTACCATTGTGGTTATCTGGAGCCTGATTGTCCTGTAGAAATCTGGGAGCTGATGTAGGACCCATGTCTTAGTGTGAGTTAATTCAAGGGGCAACGGGGCTGAGATATTTATAGACCAACAGATATTTATGCATACACTCCCATCCTCATTGGTTGAGAGTTGTTCTGGGGGACCTTAAGAGCAGGTGCAATGTGCTCCATTTGTCAGAAAAGAAGGTTTAAGGTAAAGAGTGAAGTTGGAAATGGTAAGGTTGAAGGTAAAGACATGCGCCAGTAAGGTCTGCTAGCCCACGAGGCCCATTTTATAGACAAACAGTTTTCCGGGGTGGACACAGGTAGTAAGGAGCATGAGATGATACAGGCTCAGCCTCTGCCTTACTTGAAAGCCAATGGCTTGAGCACTTAGCCACACTGCTCCAGCCATGCTGTCTAGCTGAGGAAACTGGCATGCTTCCCATAATTTCAAAACCATGTTTTGAGGTGATTTTGCACTGAGTTGGAGGCTGAATATCACAGGTCAGTGATGGGGACAGAAACACTATATGGCTTGAGCAGGCTCTATGAAGGGCCACACAGTGTGGTTGATGTTAGAAAGCCCTGAATCTTAGTACTTACATATCTGTTTAGTGGACATGTTTCCCATGGCAGACTTCTGGCTGTCACAGAAGTGGTCATGCAGTCATTGCTCCTCTGCTGTTTTCCATGAGCTGGAGGCTCCGAGCTGCCTCCCAATTCTGCCAGTTCCCATGACATCCAGCAGTTTGTTTCTTTTCATGTTCATCCTTTTGCAATTGGCTTTTTCATTTCAGCTGTGCTTGCTGGTGCTAGCTGCTTTGTGAAGTAAGTTATGATGACTTTGTGCTATAAAATAAAACAGCAATCCTCACAGCTGTTTTGATTCCATTTAATGAAATGGTGGTGACATGTGAATATCACAGTGGCAGAGAGGCGGATGGCTTGCTGTGGCTGCTGAGAGGAGAAAGATCAGTATTACTCCCCAGGCTAATATCTTATATGACAATTCTGTAGTTATCATTGCTCTGTGTCATTAGACGGTGGCTGCCTGGCTCCTTTTTACCAGAGAGAGACTTCGACACTTATCATTGGAATCCTATGGTTTTCTTTTTCTTCTTTCTTTTGTTACTTACAAATACAATAGGATAGGCAGGGAAGAGATGATGTCTACAGCGTTGTGAAGAGAGAGCAAAATATTTCAGCAGGAAGAGGCACACAAGCAACAATTCCTGTCACTCAAGAACTCAGAAAGTACTCTGCCTCTGGGAAGCCAATGGTGTATGGGTCATCTCATCAAAAAGTCCTGGGGAAATCTTTGGTTTCTCCTTTCTTCGCTGCACACAAAGCAGAAAGAGTGATGCTGGGAAGATATCAGACAGCAAACATGGAGGCAAGTCAAGAAGGCAGTCTAGTCTTCAATCAATTATGCGAGAGTATTATCAAATCAATGAATTCACAGTGTGAATGCTTGCGGCAGATGGACGAACACTTGTCGGCTATCTGGAGCTGTGAGGGAGTCGGATTTATTTTCAAAGCTTGTTTGTCTCATTTCTCCTGCCTAGTGCTGGAAGGCAGAGCATGCAGCTGTGATTTTTCAAATGCAAGAGACCTCCAACTATTTTACAGCTTGTGAGATTAAGGAGCTAGACACGATAGGACTTCTAGCTTTTTCTGCTAAGAATGAGGACAAAGGGTAAGGATTTAGCAAGATGTCTCTTTCTTTCTCTGTGCCTATAGCTCTTATCAATGAAAGAATAATGCTGGAATTCTCCATGATTGGCCCCTCAGACTTGGCTATGATGATGGTAATTTGTTCTACCCTGACCTCAGGAAGGAGGCTTACAGGAATGGAAGAGGAAGCTCCCATCTGAAGCATATCTATGTTAGGAAGATCAATATAACTAGTCAGCTTTCCATTATTGTAACAAAATACATGAAAGAGTAAACTTCTAAAGACAGAAGGTTTACTTTGGCTCATGATTTCAGATGCTCCAGTCCCTGATCTCCTGGTCCCTTTGCTTTGGGCCTGTGGGAGGCAGCACATCATGATACAGTATGTAGTAGAAGAACCCCATTTGCCTCATGACTGGTAATGAAAGAGATAAGGAGGGCTCTGCAGTTCCTTTTAGTGGCATGCTGTCAATAACTAGAAGATTTCTCATTAGACTTCACCTCTTAAAGGCCCTACCTCCTCCCAATAGCACCAAACTGAGCACCAAGGCTTTAACACATGAGCCACTGGGAGGACATTCTCACCTGAACTGTAGCAGATGATGACCTCTTCAGCATTTGGCAGCATTGCTAGTGGACACTGGGCAATGCAATCAGCCCTTCCTGCTATCAAGGCTTCTACAGTTCTCAGTTGGAAGAGAACTTAAGGTGAGCCTTCACCTGAGCTAATGTAGGTGAAACTAGAGAAAGTGTTGAGTCAGAATTGGTAAGTTCAGAGCATTTGCTCCACAAGCATCTTCAGCTTCCTTCTTATGGGAGGAATCACAGTTGCCATTTTGGATATTGGACCACGTGGAAATGCATTTATGGCCTTCAAGTCAAACAAAGAGTCAGAAAACACGATAGGTATAAGTTTACCTATCTTTCCATCCTGGTGCAAGAAGCTGATCAGGCAGCTTCTGAATTTTTGAGGGCAGACTCTCCAGGAGAGGTGGAAGTTGTCTAGAGTGCCAGGCTGTCTGCTTCAGTGTGGCTACTCATTCTCTCATTCATTTGCTCACTTAGCCAGTTGGTCAGCAAACTTTGATTAGGCCACTAATTAGCCTGACCCCACTACTGACTAGTTAAGTTAGACTTTCTGCATTATTGTATCATGCAATCAGGATTGAATCTGTAATAAACACTGAAGAGAGCACAGTGTGCTAAATTTCATCACTGTCCTCGCCATCCATGGTCCATGAAATACAAGCACCATGACAGAGGTAATCTTCTGGTGGAGACAGACAGAAGCAGCCCCTCCTGTCCAGGTAGGGCAAGAACATAAGAAAGTATATGGTGTAGTGATTGCATGCAGAGCATGCCATTGAGCTGATAAAGGAGACGCAAAAATTCCAAATTATCCACAGGGTGAGAGAGAAGGTTGGACAAACTCCTAGAGAGTCTCCAAGGAGCCTAGTGTAGTCTATATGTACAACACAGAGATGGAAGAAGTCCACAGTGGGGCAGAGGTGGGCTACGCTTGACCATGAAGGACTTGGTGGGCCAGGAGGGGGAGTTCAGCTCATATTTTATTGGAAAAACTATTGAAAGAAGTACTCAGAGCAGGTTTCAGTTTCAGAGAAATCTTTCTGATGGTAGAATGGAAACATAACTAAGAGAGAGCTCTGCATAGTGACAGAATGAACATAGAAAAATCATTGAGATTGAGATTGGGGACTGCCTTTTGAGGGGACATATAGATGGTGAGATTGTCTGGATGAAATAATTGCTATGAAACTTCTGGAGTTCTTTTGGACAAGAAGTTTTCAGAAAGTAAAGAACTGAATTTAAAATTAACAAATTAAAAGTTTACTCCAAATATATGCTTTTGTATCTGTAGATGCAGATATATTTAATTTTCTAAAGAAATCACTTTTGGTTCAAGATAGCTCAAGGGAGATGGTGTCTGATGTTTTCTGACCCTGACCTCTAATAAACTTAACAGTTTGTAGGGTTAATTATATCCCAGCTTTTGTTGTCAGAAAAATATGAATTTAAGTCCCATCTCTGTCTAAATGAATTATATAATCTCAATGAATTTATTTTAGCCTCTATAAAATCTATAAAAAGGACAGTAATAATAACTTCTTTAGGGCAGGGGAGATAGTTCAGCGGTCTAAGTGCCTGTCCGGCAAGTGCAAGGACCTGGATTCCATCCCCAAGTAACACATGCCACACCGGCCCTGCCCCCAGACACACCATGCCCATTACTGGAACTGGGCGTGGTGGCACACACCTGTAAGCCCAGTGCTGGGGAGGCTAAGATAGGGGGATCACTATGAGTCTGAGCTGCAGAGGGAGACCCTGTACCAAATAAACAAATAAGTAAATAAAATAAAATAACTACTTCCTGGTGCGCACAAGAATATCTATATCTATATCTGAAATAGACATCGGGGCAGTCAGAAATAGCAGAAGGAAAGAAAGGACAAAAGAACAAAAACAGATAAGGCAATGTGATGATCCATTAAGTTGTGCTGTTTTTCTATTATTCTAATATGGCTGACCTGGCAACTTATATTTATTTATATTTTGGTTAAAGGGGAAAGGACTCCATGCTGCCGTGCAGGCCACAGTACCTTCCCCAGTCATCGTAACCCCGTGCAGAAGGACTATAGGCCCCCCCCCCCCCCCGACCTCCACTCAGAGCTGCTGAACCGAATCCCAGCTTGCAGAGTGACCTGCTCTGCTCCGTGACTCCTGCCTGCTCTGGCACGGGAGAGAACTTGGCTCCTTTGCTCATGCTAGCTGCAGTAACCCGTCAACTGCTGAGCTGAGAGATGCATGCAGCACTCCCCTTTCCCCTTTAATGTGCCATTAAATCAAATACTCTATTAGCAGAATTAGTTCATTCAGGGTCTGCGCTGAAACATCCCGTGAATTGCACGATGTCTCTTGCAAATGGCCCTGCACTCTGGGGTCTATTTCAGCAGTTTATATCCTGCGGAGGAGGGCCGAGCTACCGAAGGATCTGACTGCCTTCCTCCAAGTGAAATATTATGGCTTCCACAAAGGATAATTATTTGGATCATTTTGCCATGTGCAAACCTGGTGAATTCTAAGCACTGTCGATCAGGCTCTGGCCCAAAGCCTGCTGTCCTCACACCTGCAGCCCCGGCCTGCCTTGGCCATAGACTCACAACTGTCTCAGCTTCTCTGCTCTGCCTAGGTCCATCCCAGGGCCTGGTGCCAAAATACATGCCTTGGGTGAGATTTAAAACGTGGAGAGAATCTAATGATGAGGGCAGGACTATGAGCTGACAGTCGGCATTCCTGCTTTTATTCTCACTTACTTACGCCTGTCATTCAATGGATGTGAAAACCGGTGATGACAACTTCGATGGCTCTGTCATGGTGCTCTAACGCTCTGAAAATTAGCAAGGTTCTCACGCACACGTGGCACACTCAGCCTGGATGTGTTGAGTGGCAGTACAGTTCTTTGACCTTCAGAGCTCTGACACTTCAGTGGGCACCCTGGCTGTGCCCTCTTCCTGCCCAGATGCCCTTAGCCAGGATGCATTTAGTTTATTGTGCTCTCTCTTTTTCTAGAAGAGAAAGGTAATACATTAGGAGAGTGTTTGTTGTATTTATGCCAGCTAAACCTTAGAATAACATATGGGTAAATATTTAACAGATTTAAAAGAACACAAAGCATGGTTTAAAGTTTATCTATTTTCCTGGCATAAATACTGCTACTGTGGCTTATTCAGTACTGACACATTACTAAATTCAGATTGGGAAGAAATATTTGTACACTACCATTATACAATGATACTTCCATGAATGCAACCCCAAGAGTACTGTATAACAGTAAACTACAGTAAAATGATCAGAATGGGATGAATTTAGAATAATCAATAGTTTTTTCAAATGTAGCATGTTTAATTATAAATTGGGGTAATTAAGCCTTTAATAACTATGTTTAATATCTGATCTGTGAAATTTTAAAAAATTTAACAACTGGCATTTGCAAGCTAATATAAGGCAACTCTTGCACACCACTGCCTTTAAGAGTATAAAATATACTACATAATTATGACCAGTCCAAGCCACATGGGCAGCAGCAGTGGGTTTCCATGTGGTGATTCAGAGACCCATTTGAATCCATGAACTTCTGTATTTTGAATCTCTATGAACTCGTTAAGATCTCACAGTTGTTCCTATTTCTAGCCAGGAGTTTGGGAAAGAAGACACAGGATTTCAGAGGAGTGTGTTTCTTTTTTTGGTGGGAGAGGGGCGGGTCCACAGGGTGCTCAGTGACTCACTATTAGATCGGACTCTTAGTGATCTGCCTGTTTACAGCCTCTCAAGAGCTGGGATTACAGGCGTGTGCCACCACACCCAGTGTCAATACTTAGCTCAGCATGCCCCATGGGTGGAGCCTGCAAGGCAGGCCCGCAGAGGAGTGGCTTTGAAGGGTCAGGATTGTACTTTTGTCCATGTTCCACTGGGCTATAATTCTATCATATGCCCATTCTTAACTGCAAGGGAGGCTAAGAAATATTGTCTGACCATGTGCTCGAGGAGGAGAAATGGGATTAGTGGGTACATTGATGGCTTTTTCCCCTAGTACATCTTAAAGCTGATTCCTTCATTGGCTGATTATGAAGTTGGAAATTGATAAATGAAATTATACCCATGCTAAGAATCAGACTAAATATTATTTTCTATCACTGAACTTTGACAGTGTTTTGGCAGTTGTATGTGTTGGATTTCCCAAACTCAATGAATCATCCATCTATCCACATATATAATAAACCATCATGCAGGTCTGTGTTAGCTTCTGGGGATACAGAGATCATCAGGAGTTGCTCATAATCCAGTGAGGAATCAGGCAAATCAAGGCCAAAGATATGATCTAGTCAGGGAGAGAGAGCTAAACAACTGGGAAAACCAAAAATCTCATAATGAAACAACTGATGTGTTCTAGAAAGATATGTGATTACAGTTTTCTACTTATAGAAGGTGGAAAATCATTCTAGGCAAGAAGGATGTCTTACATGAAATTGGAAGAGTGACAGAGTATGTTGATCTGTCTCAAAGTGGTAAAAGATTGGGATGAATAGATGGGCTTATGTCAAATTGTGAGCACGCAGGAGTTTGAAATTTTCCTGGAGGTCCCTGCTGGCCAGAATGGAGGATGTGTATCTCCAGAAGGCATGTATATGCAGATGCAAACTTTTTCCATTTCTTGAGAGAGAGAGAATTAAGATCATTCTTGAGAAGTCCTAGAAAGGACTGAGTACATCTCGGAGGGCTGGCTAATCATCCTGAGCCAGTCAGTGGTCAGTGCAAGCTGCTGGCCTGTGCTGAGTCACCTGCCACATCACTAGCCTGAGTGATGGCCACATTCTGAAGCTCAAGGACTAAGAGGGAGGGAAGGTAGTTCCCTAGAGAAAAAGCCAGAAAGAGGAGTGGCTTACAGGTCACACCATTAGCAGCTGGCCCTACAGATAGGAAAAAGAAGTAGACGGCCATTCTGAGAGCTGTCTTATTCAGTGAGAAGTAGGCATGAGAGTGAGAAGAGCATTGCTCTTTGCTTCACAGCTCTTAAATTAATGGGAGGGTCAGCTGAACAAAGAGGGCACTGCTTTCACTGGCCAGAACCAGGGGGAAAGCTGGTGGCCAGGAACCCCTTCCTCTCCCATCTGCAATAGAAATCAGTGTCCCATCCTCTTTCCTTGCAAGCTTCTGGCCTTGTTGGCTTCTGGGAAAAGCCAGTGGTTTCTTTGCAGGCATTGGCATAGCGCCAAGTTGTGGACTCACACAGCCAAGCCAAGAAAGCTCTGCCACAAAGCAGACAAGATGAGCAGATAGTGTAGGCACCTACCTCACAGCTCCCCTCCTGCCTAGCAAATGGCTTAAGCTGGAAACACAAAGCCCAACACAAATCTTGATGTGTTGCTCTGGAAGAGTGACCCATATCCCATCTGTCACTGTTCACAGACATGAGCCTTTATGGGGTGGATATGGCAGCAAGAGCCAGACCTGGAAGTCAGACAAGCCATGCTGGAATTCCAGTCCTATATACAACAACCATGAGTCTGGGCCAAATGACTCAAACCTCCAACCTCAGCTCTCTTGTCATAGTACCTGGGGTGACAATATCACCCTTCAAGACTATGAAGATTCAATAAGACAACCTAACTAAAATACCTGGCCTCCATGTGGAAGACATTAGGCACACAATAAAGCCAGTCAGCTCCATAACAAAATGCACTTGTTATTCAATATGTGGCTACCATGTGTGCCACATACCTTTTTGTGCATTATGTCACCTTTAGACCACCAAGGAAATCTTCATACTGTTCTAGCCTTATGGGAGGCACAGCTGGTAAGCAGAGAGCTGGATTCCCCTGCCCTCCCACCCTCAGTACTGGGGATTGAACCCAGGGCCTTTCTATATTCCTAGCCCTTTTCATTTTTTTGAGACAGGGTCTTGACTGAATTTTTTTTCAGGACCAGGGCTCAAATTCATGACCTTGCACTTGTCAGGCAGGAGCTTATGCCATGGAGCTATCTCCCTGGCCCCCGAATATGGATTCTCCTGTTAAAATCTCTTGAAGGCTAGGATTACATGCATGTGCCAAAACCCTCAGTTGAAATCTGGGATTTGAACTCAAGTGGTTGGGGTCTGAGGAGGCCAAGAGAGACTGGTTTGTCTGCAGTGGCAGAAGCAGCTGGGAATAAAGCCTGAGGAAGGAGTGGCTGGCTTTATTATCACTTGGTGTTGTTGGCAGCTGCCCCCCTGTGTGTCAAACTTGATACAAATCCAGCTGTGAGCTGATCCAAGGGTTGAAGTGTTGAATTGTCCCAGGTTGAGTGGCTCATGGGAGGAGTATAAATGGTGCCAAGTAGCCATTAAAAATTTACAGCCACTGTGTAATTTTAGGATCTTCATTTTTCAGTATAAAAACACTGTTGCCATTGAAGTATCAAGCAACAGAATAATGCCACTGAGAAGGACCATCCAAAATGGCCAGTGGGGAAGATTTTCTTAGTACTATATGACTAAGCTGCTTCACTACTTTCTTCCTATTTCATGCCAGAAGCAACCTTGAATTTGAATACAACAAAGCTCTGAAGTCTCAGCTTGGGTAATTCTAGAGAATTCTCCTCAGAGTGCGCATTGCACTTGTAGTGAAAGGTCTCTTGTGCCTTCCCGGCCTGGGGAAGGCTACCTATGGGAATATCAGATTTAACCTCACCCTGGTGTCCTATCACCCCTTGTTGCTTCATGGAAGGAAAGCCGAGGAGCCAGGGCAGGGTGGCAAATCCACTCTCAAGAGCCAGGCTGGCAATTTGTTGCCATTATAATGATGAATTGCTGTACTGGCTGAAGTAAAAATCATAATAACCATAATAATTAACATTTCTGTTGCATGTACAGTGCTCCAGTAAAATATTCTTTTAAGGTCACAACATACCTTTATCATTATGTTGTCACAGTCTGTCTATAATAATAGCAACACTAGCTAACAGTTATTGAATAATTACCATGCTAGCTTTACCTCTATTATGACATTAATCTTCAAAACATCACAACCACACTCAGAGGAAGGTGCTTTTATTATTCCCATTGCTCGGATAATAAAACTGGTTTACACAGTTGGTGGCTGAGCTGTGTTGCCATGCAGGGGAGCAGCATCCCGGGCTCACTTCATGCTCCCAGAGCGACTGCCTTTCAGAAAAGCCTAGGGTGATGTGTGTTGTCCTTTTCTTTTTCTTACACACCCAATCATTTACAAAAGGCATCATTTTCTGGGTGTGTGCTGTGCACACTTGGATATGCTTCCTTTTGTCCACCCCCAGCTCACACTGCTTTACTTCTGGAACGTTGGCTGGAACATGGGCCGGATGTGCTCTCCACATGTGCAGCTTCATTTTACTCTAGGTGTCCGCTGGACTCCTTGGAAGTGGTGATGGAGTCTGAGAGGCCTCAGTTTCCCTTCCAGAAACTCACCTGAAGCTTGAGCTCCCATGAGAAGCTGCAACCAACTCCAGCAGCATGGTGGGAGAGGTTGTTTTTGAGTCCAGGGTGTTGCTCTTGGCCTTGGGTAGATGATGAGGAGAGGATTATGAGAAAAGATGAAGGCAGCCCTTGTCCCAAGCTGAGATAAGGGGACTAGGAGCTGTACGTGGTTGTGTCAGGATGGCAAGAGAAGGGGTGGGCCAGGGCTGCCACTCCACACCTCTTTGGTGCTGAGAGAAGGTTGTCTGTCACTGGTTAGCAAGACAAAACTTATCTGAGCCTATCTTACTCTTCTGTCGTGCTGGGACGAATACCAGACATTCAAAATGAAGGACAGAAAGGTTTATTTATTTAGCTCGCAGTTACTGGAGGTTTTATACTTCAAAGCAGCAAGACCTCGGAGTCCTATTTGCTCAGGAGAGAGTGTCAGTGCCTCTGTCTTTTCCAAACATCTCAGACACCGCTACCCCACACTACAGGGCCCAGAGGAGAGGCTGGGGTGCCACTGTGTCCAGGATGACCTGCCTTGCACCTCCAATAGACCGTCCGCTTGCAGGGCGGGGGGTGGCAGGAAGCAGAGCATGCGCTGCCAGTTTAACGGTTGGAGCCTCTCTGGCCCCGCCCCTTGAGCCCCGCCCGGGTCCTCTGGCCCCCTCCCTCAAGCCATTCACTGCTCCTTTAGCGGTGTCTGCCCCGTGACTTACGTGAGGCTTTGAGAGGACAACTAGACATAAACCATAACAGAACCCTTTAATTTTTTTTTTAAATTACAAATAGAAATTGTGTATATTTATCAGGTACAACACATTTTGAAATCCGTATACAATTGTAAAGTGCCCAAACTGAGCTGGTTAACATATACATTCCCTCACATGTTTATCATTTTTTGTGATAGCTTAAAATCTACCCTCAGAAATTTTCAAACATACAACATAACTATTAATCAGAGCGATCATGTACACTGGAGCTCTGGGACTTTTCCCTCCTACTTGAAATTTTGTATCCCTAGCACCAAAGCCCACCTCTGGTGCCCGCCATTCCTCTCTGTTCTGCCAAGATTTCAACATTTTTATGTACGTGAGTGAGATCGTGCAGTGCTTCTTCCTGAGCCTGGCTTAGTTTAGTCACCACAGTATTCTTTAGATTTATCTATCTGGTTGCAAGGGGTTCCTTCTTGTTTAAAGCCTCACAGCATCCTGTTATTTGTACAGATCCTGTTTGCTTCCTTCATTCATGGGACCTATCAATGGCAGGTGGAATGGAAGGGGTAAGTGGGGCTGACCCAGGCAAATTAGACTTGGGCCACACTGCTTTGCTTGCAGAATGAAGTGGGAAGGCTTACACATTATAAATCAGTTTTGTTCTGAACCTTTGCAGTCCTTTGGTTCTGCTGGTTGGCTTTGTTCCTGAAAGGGTAGCATGGGGGCACTGTCTGCAGAAACCCAAGGACAGCAGGGAATTTGATGTTGAGTGACTTTAGAAAAATAATCTTTTAAGGGACTAGAGAGATACCTCAGTGTCATTAGTGGCTGCCGGGCAAGGGCAAGGTCCCAAGTTTGACTACTGGCACTGAAGAAAAAAAAAAAAGTACTTCCAATGTAGGAAGAATTTCTTAGGGTGGGCCAAATAGTTCAGTGGATTAAAGCACCTGCAAGTCGGTGCAGGGCCCCCAGGGTTCGATCCCTGGGCCTGCCATGCTGACCCTGCCCTGCGGAGCACGGTGTCACATGCCTGCAGTCCCAGCTCGTGGGAGGCTGTAAACAAGTGGATCACTATGAGTCTGATCTAGTAATGAGACCCTGAACACCCTATAGGCCATTCCCTAAACTAATATATATATATATATATATATATATATATATATATATATATATATTAAAAAAGCCTTTTAAGGTTAGTTGCCTTGTGTTGGGTCATTTCTTCTGTATCTACCTAATTTTGTAGATTTGCCTCCAGGGATCTATGAAGCTTTTCGAGATTACTCCAGCAATGAAAGAGAGATGGCTAACTAGCCTGGCACACAGAGTTACACACTGCTATCTTGTTGGGGGATCTTGTTCATCTGTATACACACACACTGAGGCACACACAACACATGGGAGAGAGAGAGAGACAGAGACAGACAAACAGACAGACAGACAGACAGAGACATAAAGCACACATACAATAACACAACAAAAAATTCAAACAATACAGATGGTGTAAAGGGAAAGAAATGAAACAATTCTTTTTATGTAGCCCATATTCCAAAAGGCTTTGGTTTCCACTCATCCTATCCCACATTATACTGTAATAGTTTGTGCTGGTTCCTGTAGTCCTTTTCTCCTGGTTTGCATAAGCTGAGCATCTAAAGGAAAGTAAGCTATACAACTGAAGGGTTTTATTCATATGAGTTTTATACTATATGGACACAAAAATCTCTGTATTGTGCAGAGGCAGATTATCTGAACCTTCAGCCACCTGTACCCTCTTAGCCATTTGGGTATTGCTTGGATACAGTTTTTGAATTGCTGATGGCGTTTCTGGGTTATCTATGCAATTGAGGAAACTGCTTGGGCTTAGGAGTCTGAACTGGGTTTGAATTTCCTTGGAGAGGACTTGGGTCACAATATCTACAAAATCCTTTCTAGCGCTGTAGGCCATTTGTAGACAGTCTTTAAATCCAGAACTAATAATGGCTTAGGGCTTTGTGTATATAAACATTATGTCAATTGCCTTCATTTTATTTTATTTTTTGTCTTTTTGAGACAGGGTCTTGCTATGCAGTTGAGGCTGACCTTGAGCTCACTTTTGTAGCCCAGACTGGTCTCGAACTCACACCAATCCTCCTGCCTCAGCCTCCCGAGTGCTGGGATTACAGGCGTGGGCCACCACGCCTGGCTAATTGCCTTCATTTTATGTTCACCCACTAATTTAATTTTCATCATAGTTTTATAAAGGAGGTAGCAATGCCAGCCTGTTTTACAGACAAGAAAGCAGAATCATAGTAAAGCTCAGTTGTAGTCCCAGGCTTATTACCCAGCCCAGCCAAGCAGGATTTGAATGCAGAGCTGTGGAGCACCTCAGCCTTGTCCCAGGGTCTGTTACTGCACCTCTTCCGGCTCCTTCATTCTGTGGTTAGCATTTCCATGTCTATCCTCTACCCTCATCCTTACTCTACCTCACCTATGTGTTCATTCTAATACATGAGAAGATAGAAAGTAAAATACATGTGTTTCTCCCCCTGAAAGCACACCAGCATCGCATCATCACCACAGAGCAGCGGTCCAGCACCTCTGCAGACCAGTGTTTTGGTAGTAGTCTCAGTTACTCTTCTCTCATTGCTGGGACAAACACCCAATACTCAAAATAAAGGAAAGAAAGGTTTATTTAGCTCACAGTTACTGGAAGTTTCAGTCCATAATCAGCTGGCTCCAAGGCAGGATGGCACATGGCAGAGGGCAGCCATTGATGGTGGCAGAAGGCAGTAAAACAGCAAGAGCAACAGCAACAATGGCTGCAGAGAGCAAGTCTGTCTCCCTTAAATGGTATTCAGGATATCCACCCCAGACTGGTGTAGTACTCACACCCATAATCCCAGCAGCACTCACACCCATAATTCCAGTGGATCATGAGTTAATCACAAACTCTAGAAATCCACCCCATGACCACATGAGGCTTTGTGGGGACACTTAAGCACAACCACAGCAGTAGCAGAAATTCAGGATCCACAGTGATCCTGAGAAGTCAGCCCCAGGTCGGAACACTGCAGAGACCTGCCTGGTAGAGTCAAGGGCTTCCTATTTGGCCAGTATTAACTGCACTGAATTCTCTTTCTTTTTTCCTTCCTTCCTTCCTTCCTTCCTTCCTTCCTTCCTTCCTTCCTTCCTT